>WOGP01001965.1:0-17736 GCA_015342065.1 Leptinotarsa undecemlineata
ATAAAAGAGTTGCACGTTAAAATATAAGACTATATATGAGAAATTCCTAAAATAAAAAAAAATACAGAATTTGTCATTTACTACTTTTGCTAATTAAGTTCTATGATGATTGGTCTTTCATTGGTCATAAAATACTCACCAAATCATCAGGTTCTGTTTGGAAAATATCATATACTGTCTTCCACAATGTGATGAAGTGAGCCTGGGACATTTTTGGAACAGATTTGAGGTTGAATTTGTTATCTTTGGATTGGACGAGATTCCTCAAATTTGTCATACTTTTTGCTTCCCAACTTAACTCTTCACTGTTATTGTCTGTTGAGATCTGAGAATCGTATGATTTTCTGAAATAACATTGAATTTGACGGTTATATATAATAGGTTGAGATATATTGATATAAAGTTCGTTTAGCACCCAAATGTGTGAAGAACATTTGCAGAAACTGTAAAAAAATATGGTAAACTGCCTTTTACACACACAGATAAAAATGACCAAAATTATACATGCAAAAACATGAAATAATTCAATAAGAACACACATTTTCTCAATCAAATGTTATTATGTAGGCATTGTGCTAGCTTATATTCTCGTAGAGAAATAAATATCAACAGGAGTAAAAATATGCGACTTCCATTTAAAGTTATGAAAAAATTCTTAAGGGAAGAAATGTTAAAAAAAAGAATCTGTAAAACAAGATATTTTTTCAAAAACCTTATATTTATTATATATATGACAGATTTTCTAGAAGTTGTAATTGACAAATTTCTTTTATAATGGGATTGCTTTGAAGCATTTCTGGAGTAATAAACTGTATTCATATTTGCTGTTACAAGCAGTTAGGATGTATTTGATTAATGTAAGGTAAACCTGAATAAAAGGTGTTGGAAGATAGAAAGTCGGGGATATATGAAATGTGTGAAGACTGTGACAAAATATATCGATCAAACTAACTGAATCATTAAAAATGATGACATTAATTATTTCAGTTACTGCCTCTCGCCATTAAATAAGCTGGACTCTAAAGCAAAAAGTTTTTTACTTATTATTTCAACTGAAGCGCAACTGAAAAAAATAATATGTATCTTTAACTAAGGAACCAAATTTTTTAAATAAAAATTCAGAACTGAATATTAGGTGATTTCATCTGAGTTTGATTGTGGGAATAATCAAGAAGCTATCAAAATCTAGAATAAATGATAAATGGAAAATATTTGCATTTCATAAAAAAATTTCACTCTGTCTATTAATCACACAGTATATCAACATGTATGACCACACATACGAGTATTTTCATGTGTGGTTCAAAGCAGGCCAAGCTAACTCAAAACAAAACCGATGACAATAACAAAGTCAAAAAAAACTCTAAAAAAACCAAAAAAATGTCATCCAAATTAATGTAGCAATGTCTTCAGTTTGTACAATTCTTCTTCATCGTAACACACTTTTGATAATATCCAAAGCCATTTTTCGAGTACCTGCTCTAAGGAATGAAAAATCCAATTCGCGTATGTATTCAGCTATTCAGACGTGGAGCTACTTGTGGAAAACCATTGGTAATGGTATCGGCAGATAATACCAAATTTCATGCTAGGAAATTATCTAATCAAACATATAACAAGTACAAGAAGGTAACGAGAGGTTGTTTGCCTTGGGAAACCGAAAGCAACAGAGAATTTCAGGAAAGACAAAAATGCAAACACATGAATCATGACGAACTGAAGTTGATTAAAAAAGTAGGTATAACTTTACTATCTACTCTCGACTTCACGATATTAATTTTTAGGAATATCCTATGCTACATGCTGTGAGGAAGAAGTATATTCCTGGATGTCCAGCTCCTGGCTGGCAAGAATTAAACACACAACATAAAAAGAAAGCTAATCATTGTTACTGATTTGGATGATAAAAAAATAAACTTCAAGAACTATTGAAGACTCATTTTGCTTCATTATCTATTTACAAACATTACATTTACAAATATTAAGATACTGGTGTAATTACTTTTCACAAGCTTCCTTGAAAATTAATTTTCCATTAACAGATCGTCAACGTGTGAATATTGATGATAAAATTTCGGATGTCTGACCATTCAACGAGGTGCACCACAAGGTAGCATTCTTGGTCCTCTTTTATATACATTGTATACTTCAAACTTGCAGCATCATTTTTCCCATTATAATTGTCATTTATATGCCGATGATATTCGAAATTGAAAAAGTTATTGTTATAATTAATGCAGACTTATCGCGACTCGTAACATTATCGAAAAAACATTTTCTAAAAATCAATTCAATCTGTATCAATGATGATGTCATCAATTTCAGCGATCATGTAAAAAATTATGGTTTATATCTGGACTCAAGACTGCGATTCGGAAAACATGTCACTTCTAAACTGAAAACGGCATACGCAGCTTTGAAATTGGTATATCTTCATTGAAATCAAATGAATTTAAAAACAAAAAAATTATCCGTTTCGATGGTTCTATCACATTTCAACCATTGTGACATAGTTTATGGTACTTTCCTTGGGAAATGTGATAGCCTTTCATATCCAAAAGGTACACAATTCATGTCTACGTCTAATTCTCAGTCTCAAAAGAAGAGATAGGATTTCACATAAGCTTAAGGAAATGAGCTGGTTAAGTATCTCTAATCATCGTTTGCTACATACACGTTTTTTTTTATAAAACCATCAAAACTAATATACCTAAATATCTGAGCAGGAGAGTCACATACAGCTCAGATGTTCATGATCTTAAATTGAGGAGAAAGAATCTTACTGATATTCCAATGCATAGTAAAGAAATATTTAAATCCTCCTTTTCTTATCAGATTGCTATAACTGCCTCTTTACTACATATTCATAATTTGGCATTGTCTTTGAATTCGTTCAAAAACAAAATTTTTGACCCATCAATGATATAACCTAGTGAATAAAATGCATCATTTTAGTTTATATTTGTTTAACCAGTGCTATATCATAAGTATTAATTATTTATATAGGTTATGGGTATAAACTTACTTTATTATAGGTACCTAGGTAGATTTTTTTATTAATGATTCCTTAATTTTTTTTTTCAGGGGAGTGTGGAAGAATCGGTCAACTGATCTAACACTACTCCTTTTTCAGATTAAGCTATACAGTTCTGTAATTATTTTATCGGCAAACAATAAACAATTTATTATTATTTGGCTTGAGTTTTTCACGCAGGAAATGTTATTGATGAATAAAAAAGAGTAGGGAACTTGGTTGATATTTCTACAAAAATCAATTACCTATAGATTTCAGACAAAAAATTGTAGAGTTCAGCCTTCCACTCTGAACCACTTATATGATATCTACTTTATACAGTACAGTAAAGTGTTACCTTACACCGTTTGAATAATTAAATAAAAATAATGACCTCGAGTAACAATTTATGTCAAACAGGTATTATTCAAACTGAAATTTGATTTATTTCTCAAGTTATATGTTTTTGAAAAGGACTGGATATCAAAACTGGACAGAGGGCTCAAATGACTCCACAATATCTAATATATCAATAAATGTCATAACAAAAACAAGATTTATGAAAAAACTATTTACAAGAGAGATTATTCTACAGAAAATATCATATTGGATAATAAAATCACACGGAAAAATCATATAAACGACATAACCGCCAAGCTGAGTAAAGCCTGTTTTGTAATAAGGAAACTGAAAAATATTGTATCAAGTTGAGACAGAACGCAGCGTACTGTACAGCGTACAAAAAGTACTTATCTATTTATTATTTGATTTTCATGGAATTATGGAACCAATGTACTCTAAATATAAAACCACAAGAGAATTTCATTCAAAAAATAGTAGTTTACACAAGTACGATTCAAGAAAATGTGATGACCAACATCAACCATAGTCAGTAATAACCATTGGGCAAAACGCACACATATAAAGGTATTCTTTGTAACAATATATTTATAGATTTGTTTGTTAGCAAAGTTGATCTTGCAGATCTGTACAAATATTTAGAATCCAGGGCATTTTACTCGTTAGAGGAATTTCTAGAGAAATGAACTAATATGTTGTGTTTAGGTATGCATATAAGTGTATAAATACTAATTCTATATTATATTGTGTGACAAGTCCAATAAGTTATACACTCTGTACTGACGAATTCTATTCTATTGGCTTTCTACTTCAGATATGTGATGAAATTGGTCGATACTTGATGAAAATCCATAACTGACGTATTCAAGTAACGTTTTAATGTGAGAATTTCACAGCAAAAAACACGTTATATAACAATTTTCTCAAGCGTTTTAATACTGACTGAATTCTACTTAATTTAAGGTTTATGTAATAACAATTTGGATCGTATGACCTTCTACCTAACTAATGGACAGACTTGAGCAAAATTTACCGGGCAAATAATAATTCACGAAAATTTATTGAAAAAAATAAAGACTAAACTTCAGTGTCGGATACATTAGGAGTATATAAGTGGACTTGTGGTTACTTCCCAAAAATTTATATTGGCCAAACTGGAAGAACCGTTTTCAGAAGAATAAAAGGATATATGAGTAGTTTTCTGAATGTGACGACCAATTCCACATTTGCAAACTATAATTTGGCAGAATTCAACTACGACTGAAGTAATACATTTGGAAGAAAAATTGTTTGAGAACGCTAATGTATAGCAAAACAAGTGTTGCGATTGTTTGCGGTTTTGTAAAGTGTCCAGTGCAAACCTCATAATAAAGTGTTACATATTTGTAATTCATCTAGGGCAAAAGTGAGTGGATCTACCCACAAGAGTTTATTGTCATCCATACTAACACCAGAAAAAAGAAAATCGGTAACTACATTTCCGCAGAAGCGGGTACTGAATTGCATATAATCTATTTTTTCTTTCTCAATTTGTAGGTTGAATATTCATAATTGAAACTGAAATAAATATCATTCATAGCAAGAAATGGCGAGTAGTAAATAAAATTGCAGCAAATGAAGAACATTAATTAGCAGTGATGTTTCCAACAGTTGAAAATCCTTATTTAAGTTAGAGAGAAATTGCAAGAGAGTTGGATATAAGTCATATTTCTGTGAACAGAATGTGGATCAAAAATAAAGTTCATCTATGCCAAATTGATCTACATCAAGAACTCTATGAAACGGATTATGAAACCAGAGTTCGGTGTTGTAAAAATGTATTGAATTCAGTTAGCGAAGAAACGAATATTTTGAAACAATGTTTTGGTTTCTGACGAGTCTACATTTAAATGTAATAGCAAAGTATATATACATAATATGCACTACAACTCAATATTTAACCTCCATTGGATGAGAGAAGTCGCTAACCAAAACAGATGGTCCATAAATATTTGGGAGGTATAATTGGAGATCAGGTCATAAGACCATATTTCTTTGATGGGTCTCTGAATGGAGAAATTTATAGAGATTTCCTACGAAATGATTAATGAAATTTGTTGAAGCATGTATCGATTGACACAAGGCATAGGTTATTTCATCAACATGATGGTGCGCCTCCCCTCAAACAAAATAGGGTAAGGAGGTTTTTGAACAGGTGAAGTAGGAATAAATATTTTGGAAGAAATGAACTCATTAATAACAATAATAATTTCTTCACTTTCACAAATTAGTTTGCACATCAACAGCATGATAATGCAAATAAAAAAAACCTCAATAAATTCAAGTAGAGAAATGGTATAAGGAAATGTATATACATATGAAATGACAAGAACGATTAAATATATCTGGATGTCTATAGGACCATTACATCCACATCACAAACATTAACTGGCCGACACGATCTCCAGATATCACACCCCTAGGTGTCTTTCTATATGGGGATATGTTTAAGTAGAGATTTATCGAGAGAAACCAACGACACCACAAGACTAGGATTAGATAAGTTTTTCGGTCTATTACAATATCAACTTTAATCAAAGTTCGAAGGGAAATCCTTGATAGACTACATTTATGCATAACTCAAAATAGAAGATTGTTCTAACATCTATTGTAAAATTTGTGCGTTTTAAAATTGTTTGTTTCCATTTTGTTACTTGTTTTGCCCAGCACTGAATAAAAAAAAGAGTTATTGCTTCTATTTAATGACTTTTTCATACTTTCCCCAAGAATTAGATATATTTCTAATGGAAATAAAGTACTAAGTCAATCTTCGCATTTCGAAAAGCCCATAATTGGAACTGTTGAATGATCCTATGTACACAGTGTTTTGTTTTAAAAAAATTGAGAAAAATGTGATCCTGAGTTTTGTTTGCTCCTGTATAGAAAAAGCGTCATTCAGTAAACTTATGAATACGAAATGTTGAAAGAACCCATTTTTTGACATAAATTTCGCTATAATTTCTGAACCACCCTATACGAAGCCAAACAACCCCTTTATTTTTGAGAAGCACTCTGCCCAAGAAATTCAACCGGGTGAAAATATCTGTGCAGTGTCACAATTGTCAGAATTAACTGTCAACAACTAACTTCATTTTCATTATCATCAACAAAATCCTCTGTAAAAACTTCCTATGAACCCATTCAAACCTCCCTCAGTTCGGCCACCATTAGGTCAATGGTTTAATGTGACATTTAGAACGTTATTCAGAGGCCAATCTTGTGAAGAAGTAGACTGCTGCGGCAAAACGGTCAAAGCACCTTTGAGGCCTGACGAAGTTGTGGTTGAAAAAGACGTGGATCCAAGTTACTTCTGCACTTGGAGACCTACTATTCCCAAACTGGAACCTCCTCCACCAAAAAAGGTCAATCCTGTACTACCAAAGAAGAAAAAAATTTGCTATGCCGGAATGCCATCACCGACATGTAACGCAGAAATAAATGAAAAAGCGAAAGAGTGTTTGAAAAGTGTGGAACCAAGTGTTATGCCACAAGTGAAAATTCAAAGTTGCAGCAGTAAGGTGAGATTTCTGATTGAATTGCTTTCATTGATTTGTTTTGAATAATTTGTTGAAAAGGTGGGTAGAATAGCGTAAATTTAATCTATTATGACACTTATCTATCAATACAAAATGCTATCTCTTACCTTACCTATATCAAATAATTCCTAGAATAATTTATTGTGTTACATTATTATTGTTCCTAATGTTGATGAATACCTTTTATGACGCCGAAACCTCACCACATAATATTATGTGGTCTGTCAATTCAATAATTTTTTATATCTTTTGTAGGAATTGGCACAGATAAGGTTACTTCAAAGTAAAAGAAAATCAGGGAAACCCGTTAAAGGTTCATACAGTCGTCAGAAAACAATAAATCCTCCTGAGCCTGACTGGGATCATGATTGTATAATGGAATGAAAAAGTGTAAACGGTACATTTCTAACATATAACTTTGTAAAAAGGAAAAAAATATTGAACCTGAAAAATACTTTTATTTCTTCACAGTTTTACAATAAACTGGAATACTGAAAATATATAGATATCAATTAATTATTGGTTAGAAGTTTCCTAATGGTAGGATAATGTGTTCCACCTGATTTTCAAAAAATACATTCAACAACTCTGACGTGTGACTTTACAATCAAATAAATTAGTTGTGTTAAACCTGGACAACCATATCTTATGTAGAAGTCTTGAGTCAATTTCGTCTCTTCTGAGCTCAATAATAGATAAAATCGAACGTAGTAGAATATTAGAATACTTGTAGTCGGTCCTCAGCTCCAACATGAAATGCACATGCCCTCAGAAATTCTTGAGAATGGTATTTCGTAACTGAAGTGGAGCATGTTTATTTAATAATAATAATAGTTTCTCTTTGGGGCAGCTGCCCGAACAGCTGGTGAATTCGCTATAGTTTTCGACACTGAGAGAGGTGATCACAACTTGTCACCGAGTTGGAACTCGTTCAGCAATAAAAGCCGCAGATATCTCCTCACTTCTGTGATAACACAAGGATCAGCCAATGTATGGTGTCTTCTTCAACAACATCGAAGACCTAGACTTATCAAAGTGCCTGACTTTCACTTTTCTCAGGTCGGGTGGGCTGAAGTCGGAAACTGAGGGGTTCATCATGGCCTACCAAGATGGTATATTCAACAACTTAGTCTACCGCAGTCGCGTGATGGGTATAGAGGGTCTTGACACAAGGTACAAGGTCGGCCGCGAAGCGTCCGAGACCTTAATGCACTTGCTGTCAGCATGTCCATAACGCGGTCCTAAGAGTGCTTCATTATAACCTACGGCACTCTTACGGTATAGACGAGACACCTGTGTTGCCTTATGCTCCGAGGGATATTGAATCCGTTGTGGGAAACTATTCGTTCCCCCACCCTCAGGCCCATATAAGCTAATAAGCCTGATGTAGTCCTCGACCACCAGATCAAGACGATATTTGTCGTGGAGTTTTCAGCTCTCGGCGAGACGAATATCGTCCGAAAAGAGGAATAAAAATCGATAAAATATCAAGATTTTCTCTTTGAACTCCGCAGACTTTATTCAGACCAACTGAACTAAGTTATTACAGGGTGTGACAATTTAACCTATTGCAAACAAACCAACGAGATAAGATGTTTTGTCTAGCTGTAACAGTTCTACAGTAGAAAAGTAATTCGCGAAAATATCAAAAACGCCATTGCTACTATTGCATTATCATACATATATCAATTTATTTGGTGTAATTGCCAGATTTTCCAATATTCTGGAAACTTCAAGAAGTTATCCTAATGCAGATGATCTGCACATAGATACCTACTATATTTTGCATGATTGAGGTAAAAGATTGCTCTAGATTTTTATTATGTTCCAAAATTAACATTTTCAAACAATGACTACTAGTACTACTTTGAAATACCCTATAGTTTCAATTCCAATAATCAATAATCCAAACCTACAAGCATATTAACAATAGAGAACTTTTAATAAACCCTGTGATAAAATTCAAAGTGAGTTTGGAACTAGTTGAAATGAGATACAAAAGAAAACTGAACCAATCATAATTGAACTGAAATACTTCATCAGGTAAGAGTTTAATAATGTGTGATCAAAAGATTTCTGCACTTACTGCCACTGAAACGATGGTGATACAGGTGATGTAGGTTCTATACTAATGCTGCTCATACTCTGCTCTACACTCGTGAAGAAATCAGATGCCTCCGAAGCAATTTCAGCACCACATTCATTTTTGATAGGCGATTCAATGTCGGACATAACTAAGATGGGCGGTAAATGAATGGTATACAATAATTTGAGCCTTTGGGCCGGATCAGCTGTACAAGTGAGCCCTAGAGCAGTGACTAGTTCACGGAAATTCAGATAACTATCTCTATTCTGATCCATTAGCTGAAATTATTGAATTTATAAAATTACAAAAAAAAATCACTTTATAATTGATCATACCATGAATATTCTGGCGGCTAAGGATTCCGCCGTTTCTCCTTTTCCCCATGGCGATAAGGCAGCAAATAGTATTTTAAAGTAATCAAAATCTACTTTATAAGCTTCATAAGGTTGGAATGTTGGATCATATTTATCTGGTACGCATTTTTGTTGCCTTATAATTTCCTCCCTGACTAGAGCTAAGAGATCCTGTAGAAAAAAACTTCAAATTACAGCAAAGAATTTATGTTTCATATACTTTAATGGAAAAAAGTAACATTAGAAAAAAGTATGTGAATGAGAATACATGGAAAAAAAAAATAAAAATACATGAATAATAAATAGGAACTTGAATAATTATAACCTGTAATTCTTCCGTTGTGAAAAAACCGTCTACAGAGACACACCTCAGGACGTTTCTCTCGCAGGTGTCTTCCAAATCTTGAACAACTCTTAACCTATGTTTTAGTCTAAGCCTCTCTATTTGTCCTGTTGTTAGTGATCCGTACTTCCGATATGCTTCGTAAACAAGAAGTTGAACAGACATGCTCTAAAAATTTTTCATTCATTTCATTTTTTTTAAAGATTGTTTACTTACCCTATTTTGTTCCTCATAATTTTTGTTCCTGATCGCACCCCGTCCTTCATCATTGAATACACCCATCAAGTATTCAGCCAGAAGTTGCATAGCTTCTCCTAAATAAGTTTTTAAAATGTGAAATCATTTCAAATAATTGCGATGGAATTAGTATTTCTTTCTACTCGAATGAAAATTACCTTCGTCCCTGCATTCTAGAAGTTTATCTTGATTCCACTCTAACAACATCAATGCGACTTGGAAAATTACTTTAGCACCATCGTAAAAAAAGCAATCCATAATATTAACAGCACTTTCATAAGGCATTACACATAGAAATATTGTAAGAAACCAAGACAGGGAGATCATATTCGTCATACCTATAGAAATAAATTTTTGATTAGATGCCAGTTTCTTACAAGCGTGGTCTACGAACCTAGCTGATTTAGTTTATCGTGCAAATTAGGCAAGAATTCTAGAGTCAGCTCATCTAATATGCCTTGATCAACAACAGCTCCAATCACTCTAGTATTATAATAATCAGGCAAGAGATTTTCACACAGTGTAGCCAATAGCCAGAAAGCTTCTTCTTCATTGCAATATATCAAAAGGACAGATGCTGAAAATATGGATTTGATTTAGTTTTTTGGAGTTTCTCAAACTAATTTCACGCAGGCGTAATAATTACCGCATAAATTTAGTTCTTAACCAGAAATAATTCTATACATATACCTATATATTTGGAGGGTTTATAAATCGTGATAAATGAACAATTATATTTCTTTGC
The DNA here is from genome assembly GCA_015342065.1 of Leptinotarsa undecemlineata. NCBI lineage: Eukaryota > Metazoa > Arthropoda > Insecta > Coleoptera > Chrysomelidae > Leptinotarsa > Leptinotarsa undecemlineata. The sequence continues at coordinate 10,713 of WOGP01001965.1, forward strand.
GTTATATTACAAATTTCAATCAGTTACATAAGATGCATAGAAACATAAATTTCTCATTAATAAACCTATGAACATTCACTGTCCTTTGTAATAATAGACGGAGTCGGGTTAACTTTTGGTACGATTCTAAAATGGTTCAAAATAGTTACCTTATTTTTTATCGAGTGTGATCTCGTACAAAACTAGTTCAAAATCTCAATGATAACGTCATCAACACAAGAAAAACTGAATCACGGTAATCTGAAAATTAGTTTCCACGTCTTCATTCCGAATCCAGAGACGAGTTTGAAAATCTACCGTCAACGAAGCTATCCAGAAATCGACGCCCCGCCCCTGAACTGATGAATGGGCTAAAGTTCTCGCTCAGCCTACTCACAACTAATTTCTATGGAACTACATGAGATGGCACCACAACGAAATACGTCAAGAATGTATTTTTTCCCAGATAGCAAACCATTTCCTTGGTATGTTTCAATTGGATCATCCATTTGTATCTCAGAAATTTTCGTTAATAATCCCATAAACATTAACGGGATATTATAAAACAGCCCTCGTAGTCCTGACGGATGGCATTGGGATATGTTTTGTTGATTTCTAGGTTAGATTTGAATGATATCCCGATTTCATCACAGTGGAGTATTGTAGGACGTCCCAAGTAATGATATGGCGTTACATCCTCAGGTTTTTCCCGTGTATTCCTTGGGAAAAGATGTGATTCCAGCGATATATTATTCCCAAACGGTCCTAGATGTATTCCGAGATTATCATAGGACAATATGAAAACTTTGTGAGGTGATAAAAATTATTAGAAGAGAATATAATCTTTTGTATAACAAATTGTATGTATGGATGGTAGATATTCAGATGCTTTACCAGATAGTTTTGGAGTTCCTCAGGGATCAATTCTTCGACCACTACTGTTTTCAATGTACATTTCAGATTTTCATGACACAATAAATAACTGTCATATACATCATCATGTAGATGACACTCATTTATAGTACTCATTCATTAAAAATAACAGGCAAAAAGCTGTTCATGAAGTCAATCAGGCTTCTGATAATCTCTCGCACATGTCAGTTCACAATCTGAAACTGAACACGAGTAAATCACAACTTTTACTGATAGGTACGAAACAAAAAAAGAACTGAAATTGAAGATCTGATCGATGTGAGACTAGGTGATGATACACTTTCGATAGTTAACGTAGGCAGAAACCTAAGACTGTGGCTTGATTCCAACCTCAGACTCCACAAGCATGTTAGTGTAATTTGTCAGTACTCCTATAATATCTTACGGCAGCTATACTGAAATAGGGACTTGATAACATCCAGGCTTAAACTGGAGATTTGCGAAGCACTGATATTATTCAGAGTCTCTTAATGTATCATTAACGTGAAACGCCTCGAAATAATTCAGAACAACTGTATACGTTTCTCTTCTAATGTAAGAAAGTTTGATCACATCTCAGCTGAATTTGAGGAGTCTGGCTGGGTCAGGCTGCAAAAATTAGGCAAGTCCACCATCTTGTTACTACTCATAAATTGAGTGAGGAAACCTCACTATTTATTTAGAAGATACTTAACATTTGAAACATAGAGTCAATCTAAAATTAGAAATTGTGGTAAATGTATCATCCCCAAACACTCCACAGCTTGTTTCACTAGAAGTTTCATATATAATTAAGTTATCCTCTATCATGCACTTCCCAGTGAGTGCAGACACTACACGTTATATAATTTCAAGAAGAAATTGGAACTGTACTTGAAATTAACTGGATAGTTCAAATGGATACTGTTAATTATATCTTTTGTAATATGTTATTGCAGTTTTTTCTCTTGTTCTTCTACCTACTATATTATTTTTCATTTTTTTCAACTTTCAAATACTTTTTTATGAGCTAACTAATTGAATGCCTGTGTATATGTGTGTTCTTTTAACTAGGTTAAGTTGAAAAACTGCTCAAGCTGAACTTTCTTTTTCATCATTATTTTTGTATGTTATTATTCTTGTCAATTAATGAATTGGATATTATTAACGATCTTTTTTGTAATATGTTATTACAGTTTATTCTTTTGTTCTTCTGTCTACTATTTTATTTTTCATTTTTCAATTTTTTGTTCAACTTTCAAATATTCTTTTATGAGGTAACTATTTGAATGTCTGTGTATATTTGTGTTCTTTTAACTAGGTTAAGTTGAAAAACATCTCAAGCTGAAGTTTCTCTTTCATCGTTATATTTGTATGTTATTACTCTTGTCAATGAATGAATTGGATACTGTTAATGATCTCTTTTTTAATATGTTATTGTAGTTTCTTCTTTTGTTCTTCTGTCTACTATTTTATTTTTCATTCTTCAATTTTTTGTTCAACTTTCAAATATTCATTTATGAGTTAACTATTTGAATGTATATATTTTTGTTTTTTTAACTAGGTTAAGTTGAAAAACACCTCAAGCTGAACTTTCTCTTTCATCGTTATTTTTGTATGCTATTACTCTTGTCGATTAATGAAGCCTATTATTATTATTTTAAAAACACAATGTACTTACCAACAATATTCATTGCTTGACAGTAACCTATGCTAGGATTATGAAGCGCATAAGCGCAAAGAACTCTTCTTAAAGCATCTATACCGATCGAACTTTGAAAAGCGGGATGTTCGGGCAGGGAACGGTGAAGATCTCGTTCGATTTCATCATTTGCTGTTGACTGTTGAACGAGAGCTTTCCCAACAAGATTTTTGTAATATCCTGTATGGGAAGCTTTTTCGTTTGCTGCACCTGAAATAGGCACAGAAGAGGGGATAATGAGAATAATCACCTTGGTTTTGTCACATTATTATGTCTCACCCGAGAAAGACATCCAAATATCCATCCTCAAATGATCTGGCACTCCTTGCAAAACAAGCGTGGCGACTTCCGTGGTTCTATACATAGAAATACCTCTGCCATATACGTTGAAGTGTTCCTCCCATTGCCTCGCTTTGTGTACTTGCTTTCTATTTACATCCGGAATTGGGCTCAAAGGGAACATTTTCATTAAAGCTTGCTGACATCTCCACTGGTTATCCACTTTCAATTTTTGCCCGTCTCCACTTGAATTAGGCTTTTCGTCCAAGTCGTGCCTGAATAGAAAGAATTCATTCATCATCGACTGATGATATCTTGTTAGATAAAATCAATCAATCAAAGCAATCAATCAAACATTTAGTGAATCAGTTTTCCTTCACAATCAGATCAGTCAAAAAAAACATAACATCATCATAAAATACTGGCTGATTCAACAGGTCAAACGAACATAAAAAAGTCAATATAAAACGTACATAAAAAAGTTAATAACCTACAATCAAATTAGGATTCAAGGAGAAACTCATCCACAGAGTAGTATGCTTTTTGCAATACAAAAATCTTGAGTCGCCTTTTAAAGACATTGATATTTAAGGCTTCAATGTTCTCACTAAGCTTATTACATAGCTTAACCCAAATGCACATGGAGTGATGCTTTGATATTGTCAATCTACTATAAGGTTGATGTAGTTGAGAGTTATTCTTGGTGAAATTTTCATGGATTTTCTCATTTCTAGGAATAATTGAAATATTGTTTTGTGTGTGTGTGTGTGCGTGCGTGCAAACTAGGCATTGTTAAAAAACTATAACGAATGAATAATGGCCTGCAGTATTCAGTTGAAGATGCACCGGCCAGAATTCTGATTAATTTTTTCTGAATAACAAAAACTTTCAGCTTTAGCTGATAAGCCCCACTATTCAAGACCATAGGAAATCACTGACTAAATTAAACTATGGTATAAAAGAGAGACTTTGTTTTAACCAATGAAGTGAATATATATGTTTACTGAGCTTCAGTTTTGACACTATCAACATGGAATTTCCAGGTAAGTATATTATCAATATCAACACCTAAGAATTCAGTACAATTAACTTGATGTAAAGTTTCATTATTTAATCCAACTATGAATTTATGAATTGTTGTATTTTTAGTGACAAAGTTGAGAATTTGAGATTCAGCAGAATTCAGCAGCAGGCCATTTATAGAACACCACTCAGAAATTTGATCAGTTGAAACTACTACATTGTCGAATGAACTCTCTCCCATGTCATGTAGAGTATGCCTACTGGCTCATTCTATTTGAAGTTACTGTCATTCATGAGTCCTAGTTATGAGATCAGTATATGTTGCCAGTTTATTACATGTTTATTATCGACTCGAGGATGATACTTGAAATTGATTTATTATTTTTATATTTAAATCGAAAGAGGTATAGTTTTGGGAGATATAGGTTTCTGGAAAAAAGCTTATGGCATTCACTTCTACGTCTTTATTGAAAAAAAAATTTTTGAACTTCCTAACGACAGAAAAAATCAAGTAAGATAAAAATAAATTCTTTACAAAGATATGTAGATCATGCATAGAAGTCACTTTCAAACATAAACTGGAAAAAAGTCCTCCCGAAAGAACTATTTTCACATTTTCATTGAATTACACGAAAGAAAAAATACTTTCGAAATAACTATTTGCATATGAATCAAGTGATCATCTTCAACAGGATTAAACTGAATATACGTACAATGTTATCATTATTTATACCATAGATACATCTTTTTGGTACCTGTGTCTTAAATTAATTTCACAATGTTGCCATATGTAATAGTCAGGTGAATCTGATAAAATTAAAATATTATTTCAAGAAGCTATGTAGTAAACTATTAGGTATGGGTACATCATCGTTATTAATAATATCATTATTTTTACTTATTTCTACACTCTCGTAAGCATCTAAATGCCTATTATTATTAACTTGTCTAGCTAATCTTAATGAACTAAAGTCTATGAAGTGGTTTTCTTGCTGATTTTTCTAGTCTTCTTGCAGTTTTTGACACACCCATGATACGTCACGTCATAATAATAAGTCACGGCCGATAAGAAACTCCTCCTTCAAGATGTGCAGTAGATGTGTAGAAATCTGTTAGATTATTCAAGCCATAAATATCGAAATTTAGGACCGTATTTAGTAAGTGATGAAGTTTAAAAATAAATTGCATAAACATTTTAAATAGTGAAAAATAGTGATTTTTTGAACGTTGCGAGATTTAATAGGTGTATGGATATTTAAATCACCTGCAAATATTATAAATTGAGGATATGTCTAAAGATACTATTATATACCATAATTTCAAAATCTCAGACTATATCTTGTTGCATACAGCTAGTAAATGTTATTCTAACCCAATTAACTAGGGGTTCAGTGAAATCAAAATTTTCGAGTTTTACCAATTTGATAAAAATCCTGATTTGATGAAATAACTTTCAGTGGCGTAAGTTACATTACCTTATATACCCTTGGGTTTTCGATAACAGTTCAGAAATTTTTTCCACAAGAAAATCCCTGTCAAGAATTTGAGCAAAGATGAAATTAGTTTTGTTCAGTTCATCCCCTGTTGAAATAATAATAGCTTTATCCAATGATTGATTTGAGACATTTGTTTCAATTTTTTCTACTAAACCAACATCTCGTAATGGTATCACAAGGCTAACCTGAGCTTTTACCTGAAAGTAATATTCTAATGTTACAAAAGTATCAATTCCAACTATTTTTCAACAGATACTGACCCTACTTTCAAAGCATATGTAGTTTTGTGACAGGAACAATCTTCCGCTGACATGTTTTTTATTGTAGGGAGTAAGTAAGGTACAATCAATAGAGCCGTCTAATTTTTCAATAGAGGGTAACCTAAACATCAGCCTGTATGCTTCAGACTGGGCTCTCGCATCCAAATCTCGTTTCAAGAAGGAAGCTTTCTTTGGAACATTTTTACTAAAAACATATATTTCACTATGCGGAAGAAAAAAGTTTATTTCATACCTTAGTTTGTTGAGCAATTCTTTGTCCTCGCTGTAGCTTTTCTTATCGTCAATCAGCCTACAACACAAAATAATGTCACATGAAAAAAATCACCTTAGGGAATAATACATAGAAACTTTGTATCGTATCCTGGGCACAGATTACCTTTTCATGGCTATATCAACTAGTTGTTCCATGAGAGCAAACGTTTCATTCCGACTCAAGAACATACTGAAATTGTACTCTTTTTCTCGGGTGCATATTTGTATGGAATCAGGTAAAATGAGACTGTTTTTCTTGGTTAAGCTGGTAACTTCTGACCAACGTATGCACTCTTTGGTATCGAGTCCAAGAATGAAGGCGTGAAAGCAACAATGATTCAGAGATAGATACAGCCATCCTTGACGAGGTAATTTTCCTTTCCAGAAACTGAAAATATAATTATTTTAAGGAGTATAATTCTTCTAAATATTAGTTTAAAAAACCTCATAATATATGGGCGATTGTCAACACATATTGTCATACTAAGTATTTATTAACATTTAAAATTTATGTGAAATGTTTCTCAAATGTATTTCTTGATATCTGGATTATTAGAAAAAAATCTATGCAGAAGGAATATATCGCATTTAAAGATTGAAATTGTGGCAAGTCCATATCCAAAATTCTCTTTGGTTCTATGGGAAATCATAAAAAGTTATTTCAAAGAAGTATTAATGTCAAAGAAGTATTAATGTCAAAGAAGCACTAATAGATTCCCAATTGATTCCAAGATGACTCCTCAACATTAAGGCTGTTTTATTGTTATTGTCTGGATAAATCTTGAAAAATATTTGGAAATGCAGCTGATCTAATATTCATATACATCCGGAACAAGCTACCTAGTTGGCAGTGAAATAGTTAGTATTTTCAGTTATTTTCATTGAATAATAATGATTTCAATTGAGCAACAAACAACATGTAAATTTGTGGTGATTGAGTTGAATATGGCAATATACATGTGAAGATTTTATTTTAGAGTGAAGATAAAATGAATTTAGCTACTTTGTTTTGATAATCATATAAATCAACGGTCAGCAACAGGCGGACCGCGAAAGGTCGAACCTCGGACCGCCAAATATTGTAATATGTTGTATACCAAGTACAAATTGATACATAGGTG
>WOGP01001966.1:0-17736 GCA_015342065.1 Leptinotarsa undecemlineata
CCCATATTGATTTCAATTTAAGAGCCACCGGTAGACAGCTGTTTCAGCCTATTGGGCATCGTCAGTACCAGGCAGGCGGTCCTCGATTGAAGACTCAAGAAAAGTTTTTAATAAAAATAACTGCGTAAACGCAAACGAAACATAAGTGGAATCACCTATAGGTGTGACACCCAAGTCAACTTGTTAAGTTTTTTACGTCAGTGAAATTATTTTCCAGCAGCTTGACTGCATTAACCTTTCTCGATTTCATACCATTTCTAGAAACATGTGGATTCGTTTTCCGATGGCATTTCAGGTTAGCTTCTCAAATTTGGACAACTATATTTCCTATGTGAACGTCAAATTGCATTTCTGTATTTCAGAACCAGCTAAGCCAGAACACATATATAACACACAAAATCGAAATGTACTCACCTACCCGTCCGTACATTCTGAAGAAATCAATTTCTCGAAGAACATTTGCATATTTTTCGTTAAAATTTTATAATTCGCTACCTAAATAATAAAAAAATAATAATAATGAGCATTTGTTCAAAAAAAAAAGCTCGAACGTGGGAGATATTTTGTACAGCTGCTGAATTAGAACTTTAAATACTTACCTGGACACTACTTTAACGACTGAGTTTAACACATCTTTTGCAGATAAAATTCTCCTTACTCATTGCTTTTTTTCATCATATTACTGTATTTAAATTTTATTATTATGTTTATATACCTACCTGTTATTTTATTATATTACTTTATTGAAAATTCATTATAATTTTTATAGATCTATTTAAAATTAATTTCATGTCTTAGGATTTATTGCTATAACGAAGTAAGTATTTGGGTACTTATCGTTTTTATTGTTTTATTCATTTAATAATTATTTCGAAATGTATTTTGTATTCTGTACAACTATCTGTTAAGTGAATAAAGTTATATTATTATTTATTATTAATTCTCTGAACTTAAATATATAGAATGCAATTCCATCAAATTAAATAAGTTCTAAATTTTATCAGTTTAAAATCAGAATGAAATAATATTTCAAATCTAGATGTTTTCACAATGTAGAAGGATATTTAGAAAATATTTTTTGATAATATAAAAACTGCTAAGTAATTATAACATATAATAAGAGAATGTTAGTTATTATTCTTAGTAAGGAAGGTATATTGCTTGTTGCAGATTTATGATATTGTCCCTTTGCGAAATAATCTGTTGTACTATCTTATTTTTTTTAATGTCTAAGTTTTGTTTACCCATGAGTATGTGTCGATGTTCACAACCTAGTGTTAGAAATAAGATTGTTCATATGCATATATGAATTATCTATCTATCTATCTATTCAACCTTAAATGCGATACAGAACAGATACGTTCACAAACGTGAACAACAACCCAACTTAACAATTATCTATTTAACGTTGACAGTTACCTTTGAAGACAGAAGACCCAATTCTCAAATATTGAAGCTTAACGAGGCTCCCCAAGGCGGTCACTTGCCTAGTCAAGCTTCGACATCGACCGCCTACGGGATTCGTCCTAGGTCTTTCACTGCAAAGCAACTTTTTGAAACGGTGATTTTCAACATATTTTTACCCATTTCCAGGTCACAGTTTTGTCTGTGGAGAAATTCATCAGAATTACATAATGAACTCCGAGATGATGTTCCAGTTCTCCTTATGACGCGATACGCGCGTCGAACAACAGCATTTTCATTCGTGTAAAAAACGGTTTTCAATGGAATGAAATAAATAGAAAGTCAGTAAATTTTTCCTCATTTTTGATGAAGTGATGTTCATCCTCACAGAAAGCATTTTTCATCTACATGAGTTACCTGAATTGAAATTGTGATCTTAACCCATGAACATTTTGATCTGAAGTTATTTCGAATATGTTTACTTATGTGAAGTCTGGTTCAGAAAGTAGAAATTGAGTCATACCAGTTTTTGTTTGCTTTCCACACTCCTTTCATTATAGGTATTTGTGCATCAGCAAAGAGTACATAATGGTCGAAAGAACATATGGCGAGGCAAATGCAATAATTTCTTGAATGCTTTGAATCTTCGACACTTATTTACCTTTCGCTTCAACGGACATAGCGATAATCCTTGAATAACAAGCGAATTACCCGTTTTTGTGGGTCATTTTGAGGTGTGAAATCATCCAATTATCACCCTTGAGCATGAACATGAATAGAATGAAAAATTCCCAGGTTCAAGGCAACCTTTATTCTATGCGGCACTTTGGTTATTTGATTTCGGTTTGAATGGGAAATAAATGATGATTCCGCTTGAAGAAACTATTTGAATGAGACATCCTCATAATGTTGATCATATTATCCACTAATGATAGAACACAAAAATGATTGAAAAATTTTTTCAGATTCTTGGTCATTCCACAGTAGCAACTTCCGTATGTGATGGATCTCATAGATTATCTTGTATGGTGAACTATTTTGATTTCATGAATTTTTGCTGCAATTTTATTATTTTCGAAATATTTTCGATTTTATGAGATATTTCAGAGAATGTAATCTTCCAGAACTGTTTCAATTTTGTTAACAAATAGGTCGATGATGAATTGATAGTTGGTTCAATCTATATTTGTTAATGTCATATCAATTTGCATTGGTCTTCTTCGAAAATAAGATTTCATTTTGGAATCTTTGTTGGAATTTCATTGAATGTGTGTATATTTTTGTATAACAGTGAAAGTGACATTTTTATTGGTTGTCAAGAGTAATAAATGATGATGTTTACAAAGTAGCGGGTTGAAAATATTTTCAACACTTAGTGTTAAAAATATTTTTAACACGATTTTTTCGACCAAATTGCAATGAACAAAGCATTATGAACAATAGATATAGATACAATTAAATTCAGTTACAAATATTCTTTTTAGGCAACGAAGGAACATATATTTTGAATTCACCTGTAAATTAGGTATTATTGGAAATATCCAGTCTCGAAGAACCAAATTAAAATAAAAAATTTTTTGTCTATCTAACTCTTACCTATTTTTTTCAACGTCACAGCTAACTCATGAATATTATCAAAGATTAACAAAACATCAAATATCATTATACAGAATGTAACAATTTCAAACTAAATAAACGAAATAAACTCCAACATATATTTTCAAACAACACGAATTCAAAACTTTACCATTCCAAAGAAACATTGTCAATAATATTCAAATTGATGCACCTATTTGTAAGCAGCCCTCCGATGTTATATGTGACAACATGATTCCAACAATGATTCATATATAATTTAAAAGTTGTACGTATCTTTGTGGTTATTATTAAAGAACCTAAATCAATAAATCCGCAGTTTTAAATTCATTTTTACGATACTCAAATGAGTCGTAAAACTGGAATGATATCTTTCATTCCTTCCTCGAAGTACTTCCCTTCTGCATAACAATCTAAGGATTTTTATTCATTCAAAATTTATAGGAATATAACTAGCGAACCCCATTTGGTTGGAAATAAAACTTTTGTTCGGATGTCATGTAAATTATTTAGAAGATTTTGGAAGAATACTTTCCCCCATTGATAAAATTTAACAATAGTCTGTCTACTGATATTCCATGGGAAGCAAGGTAGTGTGCTGTGACTAAGTTTGTAGTTTTATAAAAGTACATGGAATTTAAAAATTGTATTGATAGAACGGAAAAACAGATTTTAAACATCTTATCTTTAAAAACTACTTTAGCTTTGTCTCGGTAAAACTGAGGTTGACAACTGTAGAAGAAACGATGGATAAATGTGTTTTATTCCAAGGACGTGCCCAGATTTTAATTTCGGAGGGGGTTCTCAATTAAAAAGACCTGCTAATTCAAATTAAATTAATTACAATTACATTGGTACTGGAAAATCCCTGCAATGAAAAAACTATACTAATATATTCGTTTTTAAAACTGAAAATCTCAAATTTTCAGTTCAGTGAGTTACCAATACAAAAACAAGCAAAAAATGTGCAAATTCTGTTATAACATCATGAGTTGGGATGATGACATATCTGTGAATTGCAATGCCGTGCCCAGATTTTTGTTCCGGGTTGTGGCCCCCCCATGGCACGGACATGTTTCATTCTATAAATTACTTCAATTTGGTGGGCGCTGCTCATGAACTGATTTCATGAATTTATTTGCACTTTCAGTGTGTTAAATTTCATTAGTTCGGACTTCCATTGTTTAATATTATAAAAAATTATTTGAAATACCTAATAGGACCAATACAACTAAAAAAAAATTAAAAAAATTTAAAATAGTAGCTGAAAATAACAATTATATTAAGCAAAAAACCCTGAAATGAAATCACAGTGAAATAAAATATAAGTCAAAAATAGAACAATTGAACAAAAAATTAAAAATTTAACAGATTCCAAGTCACGACGTTTCGATTGTTAGTATCCACAATAGTCTTAGGATAATGAATGAACTAATTCCTCTGAGAGATGACTATTTATGGGTCATTCGAGTACTTTTACTTATCTCCTCTTGTGACGAGATTCACTCTAATTTGATTTTAGATTTTTTTGCTCAATATGATTGTTATTTTCAGCTATTCTTTTAAAGTTTTTACATTTAATTTGTATTGGGTCTTTTAGGGATTTCAAATTATTTTGTATAATATTAGCCAAAGGAAGTACGAACTAATGAAATCCATCATGAAACATTGTCTATCACCTTTAAACAAAAGTTCTGTGTGTTGGTTATTATTCGTCGCCATAAAAGATTTCATTCATAAAGAACTAAAATCGAAAAAAATTGACTATGCGGCTTCTTACTACACATAAAGAAATATCCCAGAAAGATTCGTAGTAAACTCTACAATAACCCTGAACCAACAATGATTTAAGTTGATAGAACTATTGGAAAATTCAATATTCATTCTGGCAGCCCCTCATTTCAGAATTTTAAATGGGACTACTATACTTGTGATAGATACATTATTTGAAGAGAATTCAATCCCAAATACATCGCTGGATCAATCAAGTGTTGTTGAAGTTTTAATGAGAACTAAGTTTTATCCAAATATTTATATTTTTCATCACCTTAAATGTAATCATCATATGAAAGATTCAAAATGTGAACCATTCAAGCCCACACAGAAGTATAAACGATTTTCGAAATAAGTCTAATGTTGATAAACCAGGAGACCTAGCCGGCCAAGCCTTACAATCCATTTTCCTGTGAAATTGTCATCTAAAAATTGACGTACAGGTGCAACAAAATGTGGAAGAACTCCATTTTGTTGAAAGGTGAGCAGACCTTCAAGTAGACTAGCATCTTCTTCCAGTAACTGAGTGATTCTGGGGTTAACAGTTGTATCAATACATTCAAGATACGTTTGTCTAATGAAATATGGACCTACAATATAGATAAGTAGACTATCATCGTCTTCCAGTAACTGAGTGATTCTGGGGTTCACAGTTGTATCAAGACATTCAAGATACGTTTGTCTGATGAAATATGGACCTACAATATGGTCTCCCGGAATACTAGCCTGAACACCTCCACCTCCACCTACAGGCCTGGCAACCAGGCCTGTAGGTAGAGATTGGGAATCGCTACTATCGTCAATTCAATTTAATTTTCTTCAAAGTAATGTATATATCAATTCTGGGTAACTGGCATTTTTGAGACAAAAAGTTCTATAATAAATAAATGGTAGGTACCTTGGGATTCCAAGACATAATTTCGGATTTTTCTCTATGACGTAAATAGATATTCGCTCTATATTGTTATTTAAATTCCAGTTTTCAACTAATATTCCAGACAAAATAGAATTTAATTATGTATCAACAGAAGTCATGTCTGATGTACTCAAACTCTCACTGTCTTCGGGGAAACTTAGTAGTAATTTTTTCCAATACTTTCTGTATTTTTTATTTCTTTAGAACGGTTTTTTTTTTCGGTGGTATATAATATTTACTGTTTAGCTTTTGATCTTTTGAAAAACCTGTTTATTAACTTGAATTCCAACATCAAAGATATTTTCCTGTATACCTGTTTCATCACACATGATTTGATTTTCAGCGATATCTTCGTTACAAGTATTCAACAAAATTGTTTTCCCTTTTTTTGAACAAACGGTGGAGCTTTAGATGTATGGACGGTCGGTCTATCAATCTGGCAATCAAATATATGCGGAATTACGCCTGGTTTCAATATAATTTTTCCCATTTTGATAGTTTTGATATACATGTAATTTTCTAAGTCTGTTTCAATCTAAAATTCAAAGTAGTGCTCAGAGTAAAGTATAATTTTTTTATTAATCATTATCATTCATACTTACATTAAAATTCTTTCCCTTGGCAGATACAAAATCGGCCCTTCGCATAGCGCGCTGCCATAACTTTCGTAACAGTAAAATAAAAACTTTGTTAGGGGCAGTTACCAAAGAATTCTTGCATTTAGGAACGATGCAATATTTGTAACATAATTTTTTATCATTTTTCATATTCAAGCAGTTGACACACTGCAGTAAACAACACATAACTTGCTTTTTACGGCTTCAGCACACGTATTTCGCTTATCCGCTAGCACCCCCTTGTCGCCGACCCCAACTGACCTCCCTGTAAACTTCGATCAGAAGAGATGGATGTCGAGTTTACGAATCCAACTGATCTTCCTGGAAAATTTAATCCAGGAGCGAGTCTATAGAGGAGATTGATGTAGAGTTCACGACTCCAACTGACCTCGCTGTAAATTTAATTCAAGAGCGAGTCTTCAGAGGAGATGGATGTCGAGTTCACGCCTCCAACGGACCTCCCTGTAAATTTAGTTCAGGAGCGAGTCTACAGAGGAGATGGATGTCGAGTTTACGACTCCAATGGACCTCTCGGTAAATTTAGTTAAGGAGCGAGTCTACAGAGGAGATAGATGTCGAGTTTACGACTCCAACTGATCTCCCTGTAAATTTTGTTCAGGAGCGAGTCTACAGAGGAGATGGTTGTCGAGTTTACGACTGCAACTGACCTCCCTGTGAATTTAATTCAGGAACGAGTCTCCAGAGGAGACGGATGTCGAGTTTACGACTCCAACGGACCTCCCTGTGAATTTAGTTCAGGGGCGAGTCTACAGAGGAGATGGTTGTCGAGTTTACGACTGCAACTGATCTCCCTGTGAATTTAATTCAGGAACGAGTCTCCAGAGGAGATGGATGTCGAGTTTACGACTCCAACGGACCTCCCTGTAAATTTAGTTCAGGAGCGAGTCTACAGAGGAGATGGTTGTCGAGTTTACGACTGCAACTGACCTCCCTGTAAATTTAATTCAGGAACGAGTCTACAGAGGAGATGGATGTCGAGTTTACGACTCCAATGGACCTCTCGGTAAATTTAGTTGAGGAGCGAGTCTACAGAGGAGATGGATGTCAAGTTTACGACTGCAACTGACCTCCCTGTAAATTTAGTTCAGGAACGAGTCTGCAGAGGAGAAGGATGTCGAGTTTACGACTCCAACTGACCTGATGGGGGAACTAACCCCCCATGAGCAGGTTTAGCAAACGTTTGCGGTCAAGTGAGGTTTCACCAAAACCAGAGGTGAAAAAGCCCTGCACGGCTGAATGTAAGGCATCGTCAAGTGTAGCTGACGTGCAAAAACCCTCATATGGGAAGGTTATCGTGGGTATCAAGGTGGGAATCTCTCAACTTGACTATCCAACGACCTCATTAACAGAGCATATACTTTCTGCCTGCCCTGCTGGGGACCTAATCAAGTATTTAGAGTTCGGCAGAGCCGTACTCTTACCATCTGACCTAAAAGACCAAACTAATCGGCTTCGTTAAGAAGCTGGATTTGTTTGGCCGAGTGAGAATAGGTGTGAACCACAATATTGCGGGTTGCGGTGGAGGGTCGAATAGATTCACTCACTTTGGACCTAACCTAACCTAACCCTTGTCGCCGAGTCGACTGATGTGACGTCAAGCTTGACCACGCCCCGTTTCAGTGAACGTCAAATTCAACAATTAATTTGAGGGGGAAGATATAGAGTGAAAATTCAGATTTTTTGCAGATATACCATTTGAAACATAAACTTTCAAATTATGAAATAAAAAAACTGGTTAAATGAACCCATTCTGAGATGGATTAGTTCTGTTTTGAGTATCTTCGTACATGCTCATTCCGTTCTTATCTTCTCCAACATTTTTGTCTTCATGCATTTTTTTCAGTATTCAGTTTTCAATACTTCAAAAGGTATTTTCTGCTCCTTCTGATTATTGTGTTTTTGGTTCATCCAGATTTTTTGTAGACGTATAAATGGATAGAATTGGTAAATTTGTTTTTGTCGGCAAAGCTGAAAAGCTTGAAGACAATATGAATATTTGGAATCTGTCTATCCTCAGTGAAGTTTATTTTCTCTGGGCATCATTTTCTGATAGTTTCGTTCATATTAAAATATTTTCAATATATCTCAATCTATCTCCACATGTTTTCACAAGACTATCCACAAGTACTGTTGAGATTGGATATATTGGAATTACTACTACTATCTTCGAGTATGTTCAAAATTTACGATTATTTTTGTAATCGATAAAATAGTGAAATTCTATTCATATATTATTGAGTTAGATGTCTTAATGATAGAACTACTACAATCCTTGGTTCTGCGAGTGTATTTGAACTTAAAAAAACAATTAGGCGGTTACCGATATAATGGAAATCATATCAAATCATGTTCAAATAATGATGCTTCCTAAAATTTCAGCAGATGACTTATCAACAGTACGTAGAAGTTAGGTGAATTCTCAATTCGTAAATATTTTGCAGTAACTAGAACTGGACACCCTGTAAATGACTTCAGAATATAACAAATCATAATTTTCTCTTGGTTTCTACGTTTAACCTTTTGTTTCTCAAGAAAAGGCGATGAGGTGACACCTTACAAAGCCAAACGTTGATACCGGCTGCTGAACCATCCTATAAATCCGGCAGTTGATATTCAACAGTAGTCATGAGTAATTTCATGAGCATTCTGAATTTATCAATAAACCTATTTACGTGAATTCCAGAGTCGCAAATCCTTTGCAGCAGCTAGAATTGGACACTTTGTGAATAACATCAAAATATGACAAGACCCAATTCTCCTTGGTTTTTACATTGAAGGTATTGATATCGATATCAGCCGCCAAACAAGATTAGTCTTCTTCTGCAGTGTAACTCACTAATGATCCAACTCCAACTGTTTCGATCCAATACAGGTCATATCAGTGATGCAGGCTAAACTACGAATATATTGTCGGACTCAAGTGTCTCTAAAGGACATTTGCATTTTCCCTTACGAAAATGCCATATAATGAATCGATCCCCGAATATATCAGATAAATGAAGCTCCCAAAGGGGGTTCGTTCCAAAGAAAGACTTCGACATTGACCGCTAAAAGAGAGTCGTCTTTCGCTGCAAAGTAACTATTCGAATGCGGTGTTTTGGACGGTCAGGTCTGATGAAGGAATATTGTCATCACCTATGTGCTTTAAAAATAGTTGAATCTGCCAAGAATATCGCTTCCTGATGTTGAATTACGAATGCTGTGTTTTTTTGCCAATGGTATGCGTATTAATTTTAGACTTCTAAGAGTTTATTTCGATTGTTCTGAATTTGCAATAATTTTCATTAACTTTCTACACGTCACAGTTGCAAGAAATACATTATGTTCTATATCAAAGAAATATGTTCAAATATCGTCAAACGGAGCTATTTTGACACCATGAGTCAACTTCGACACGACGAGCAATAATTATAAATTTTTTTTCGGTTGCTTCTTTTGCTTTGTTTTCTAAGAACAAAACAGAAACTCTGTAGAAAAATCTTCAAAGCGACTCCACAGGTTAAGTTATGTTGGGTCCAAAGTGAGTGGGTCTATTTGACCCTTCACCGCAACTCGCAAGGGTTTATTGTGGCTCACAAATATTCACACTCGACCAAATAAACCCAGCTTCTTGGCGAAGCCAATTAGTTTGTATAGTGAGTGGTCTTTCAGGTCAGATGGTAAGAGTACGTCTTTGCCGAACTCTAAATGTTCATGTTTCATCATTTTCCAAGCAGAGGCGACACACTCTGTCTTCCGACAGTCAGAGTCTCTGCAGGTGATGATTCAAATGACAGTGACCTGTAGGAAGGCCTGTTATACATCGTAGTTCATCCCTACTGTAGCCCAACAATGTTATTCATCGTAGTTCATCCCTACTGTATCCCAACAAATGTTTGGTATCAAGCTTCGAAAGGTGAATAAAAGCTTTGGAGTGAGCCAATCCTGAAAAATTCAGCCAGAAGTCCATAAATCCCTATGCCATCTAGGTGTTCAAATTTTGTTTGGTAAAGCCTAAAGTGATGTCAATGACAGGTCAATGACCCTAAATGTGCCATTTTCCGCATGCTTTTTGAAGACTACAGTTGAAGAGGAGACTGGATTGAATTTGTGCAATGTTGCGTGTATTTGTGGGAGAATTTGCAACTTAGAAAGCACCGATCCATATTATATGTGTTCAGCTTGCAACGACTCGAGTGACAATCAATATTCCGACAGCAACAGCAAAGATGATGAAACTTTTGACACTGAAACTGAAATTCAAAAAAAATAGAATCAATACTGTTGAACGTAGGACAAGATATGGTTTTATATTCTATTATATTATGAATGTATAATAAAAAATTTTATATACCTTCCATTTCGTGTTCTTTCGTTGGAGATTCTTTCCCATAGCGATGCCTTAAAATGCATTTTTCGTTGAAATTTAGAAGTATGCCAAAGTAGCCCAAAACACAACGAAACTTCAATATACCCATTGTTAAACTTCATTTCTTAAAATATTGTTTTAGAACAGTTTCTGCAACAGTTATTTATCGATTCAGTAGGACAACATTATTTAGTTGAAAGTTAAAAATAAAAAATATTCAAAACAGGTGTCGAAGTAGCTTTGTTTGTCTGATTTAGGGAATTCTCTTGTGAATACTTTTCGTGAATACGTACTCCAAAATTACTTTTTTATTGCTAAATTTTAGTATAATGAATTCTGGTATTGTCTGTGGCCGAATATACTCATAATGTATCAATAGAAATTGGCCCTGATCGGCGAAAGTAAAATGCATTCTTCCTGTCACCTGGTTTATGAATACGTTGCAATTACCATTAAATATAGGCAAAACAACCATTTATTTGATCCAACCGCAGTGATACGATGCGGGCGGCAGACTATTCAAAAGTTGTGTACTCGCCCGTTGGAATTGGTTTGTGCTCGTGCGGGGCCGGGTGTTTCAATTATATCACCTTCACGTCCTTCCACTAATAACTCAAAACGTACATAATACGATCGGTAATTGGAATATCATTAGTTTGAAATTAACCGACACTCGCACTTTCGAAAATCAGAAAGACCAGTTGCTAATGCATTTTTGGTAAAATTGTTTCATAGTTTACTTATTAACAGTCCAAAAATGTAAACGAACATCAAATACGCTCAAATTGAGCTTTCCAATGAACAAATTAAAAAAAAAACAAATAATTCATGATTCAAAGTTGTTGCGAGATTGGAAAAATACATAATGAGATCACGAACTTCTAAGTTCAATTAATTATTTATATATGGAAAATGACAGAGCTTTTGCTTTGATAAGAAACAGGTGAAGTTAATTCGAGCTGGTATATTTATTATAATATTTACATATTCTCCACAGTAATATGATTTTGTCATGTGAACGTTTTAAAAAAGCTCCAATTGTTTTTGTTACATTCGAAGTGATATACATGACTTATGAGCAGATTAGATATTCAATAAAATTATGTACGTAAATGCTGTAAAAAGTTGATCCGTCGCCAATAGTTTGTTTTTCTGTGGCATGTCAAAGCTGTTCTGAAAATTTTATAAAAATTGTTTCCAAACTCTTGCCATTAATGACGCAATGTTCGTTAGGTTAACGATTTCATTTCCACCTATTGCTAGAAAATATTTCTTTTAAATCTGAATATAAATTATCCCTTTGAAAAACCCTATTCAACTTTCTATTACATACAAAAAAAGTAATGCTGAAGTACTCTTATATCTGTTGAATTTCATATTGAATATATCAGGTATTATATGCTACAAATTCATGCTTCTAGTTATACTATATTTTCATTAATTTTTTTATTCATTATTATATTGTTGAGTAATATATTAGTGATGGATATTGTTTGATGTTTCATGTATAGTCATATTTAGGCAGCAAAATTTTCCCTATTATTATCTCTATTATCTCCATTGTGACCCTTTCGAAAAGGGTGTGATGAAAGTCATATTTATTTATTCCATTCTGCATCAATATTCATTCTATTTATAATCTGTCAGAATATTATTTCATTTTATATCGATATTTCATCCGTTTTTCCTCCTCTTCTTGGACGATGTTCATCTCGCCAGGACGTCAGGATGATTGTTATGGAAAATAATGAAAGATATCTTCATATGAATCGTTATGAAGTAGATCCAACTTCAAGTACCTTTGAGAATTTTCTTGAGGTTCATAATGAAACCTCAGAAGGAATGAAATTAAAATTTCTCCTAAAATTTTCGGAATAATCAGTGAGTATAAAGACTTCAAATCAGCTGTTGGTGCACTTGACAAAGTATGTGTCGAAGACAAATACGAAATATTCCCCCGTCATCACTTTGCTTCACGAATCAAAAAAAAAATGTCTGTTTGAAATCTGTTTTCCGTTTAACAGCTGTCGCACCTATATGAACGACAACCCTCAGAAGTCGGAACTTGTGCGAGCTAAGGCTTAAAGAGGTCTTACATTTTAACGGATGGTTTTTAGCCAGTATACGACAGCGATTGCTAGAAACTGTTATTCTTTAGTTACAACAAGCTATTGATGAATACTCTTGATCTATGCCGATACCAGTAGAATGATAATTCCTATCAGTTTGTTCCAAAAATCCTCCTTTACCCTGTGGTGCTGATTATTTGTACGGAACAGTTGTTTCCCACTGTTGGGCTAGTTTCTTTTGAGATGCTATTATGAGTCCATGAATTTTCTCAAAAAATTGTCAACAGTTAATGTGTACTGCAACATGTTTTAGAGGGCTACCAATCCTTTGATGACTCCCAAGTAAGAAAGCCAAACTAACGTCAGGTTAGTGTTGTCGTTATTTTATTCCAGTCCGATAGTGATTGAATTAGAGGTTTCTGGATAGATGGATTGGTAAACGAAATGCACGTGGCTCACGAGAACTTCAGATTCAAACCCCTCAGACTAGTCTAAGGACATGAACTGAAATATAACCTACTGATATTAAACTGAATTGATGTTAATTGCAAAACTTCATATTACAATAAACAATAGCATAAACAGTTTTGTAAGGTAGGGGATCTTGTGTTTCATTTTTTAAATGACTTACGGGTACCAAATGACTTTTTGACTAGTAGAATGGTGGTACACTTTGAAAGAGATGCAAATTCAAGATGGCCGCAGCTACGTAATGGCAGGTTTCATATTATTTTGTTATTTTGATGAACTAAATGAGCTAAATAAAATGAGAAAAATTGAGTAAAAAAATTAAAAACCAAAATTTCAAACAAAAACAGTTTTATTGAAGAAAAAAGTAACAATGATGTACTAAAAGCAAAATAATTAGGAAGGTCCTAGGTAGCAGTCATCACACTCCCCAGCAATCTACGGTATTGATCAGATAAAACAATAATAAAATCATTGGGCGTATTATTTACATATTTGCTCAGGTTACGCTAAACCCAAAGATTTTTTATTTTTTCATATGATCAATACCATAGATTGCTGGGGAAAGTGGTGGTATTTTTTAGTTAATTATCTACATCAAAATTATCTTTTTTTTTTATTAAAACCGTTCGATGAGGGTACACTATAAAAATACACTTTTGTCTATTTTCAACGATATTTCTATATTGTTGACTAGTTTCGGCCATTACACCACACCAGGTTTTGAAAATGGTGTAATAGTCGAAACTAGTCAACAATAAAGAAATTATCGTGGAAAATAAACAAAAGTATGTTTTTGTAGTGTATCCTCAGTGAACATGAATTTCCACAAAATAAACAAGTCGTCAATCAAAGAAGTAAAACCGTTCGACATTTTTTTTTCTCTTATTTTATTTTAAATGAAGCATTTTCAGTATAATTCTTTTGTATCAATCAAATGCAGATGAACATTTTCGAGGGAAACTTCTGAATGAGTCCTGAGAAAACGTATATCTCTTAATATGGTATCAATCATTAATATATTTGCAACCCAGTTTTTAAGTTGATCAAATTTGTCGAGATAAGTTTTTCTCGTTTATTTCACAGATGAAATCTAAGACTTTTGAAAGAACAAGTGGCCTGATTTATAAAGAGTTTGAAGAAATTATTTTTCTGTACCTTTTAGATAATATGACAGTCGGTGAATTTGTGAACTTTACATTCGAAGATGTTGAAAAAGTAAATTTAATCTGATTTTCTTACCTATGCATTATAAGAAAATGGTGAATAATACATCATTTGTCTTACTTCAAAGAAAATTATAATTTTTTGGTGATAGTTATTGATACATCACAAGGAGAAAGCTACAAAAATCTAGGTCATCTATAATGAAAGCTGATGAATTTAAACTCTCTTTTTTCATTTTACATTTTTCATTCAACACACGAACTCAAACAAATGATGGCAAAAATAGATGCAGTCTATAGATCATCAGAATTGCGTCAACAATCTCGTACTAAAGAAAAGAAAATTGAAACTTTCTGTTTTTACCACTTTCATGTGTAACTAACGTTACTGCAGTTTCGTCCTATAAGGACATGTTCAAACTTATACATTATTACCAACAATGGTGTTATATAAGGGCTAATGTAATCAATAATTTCTACTTTGATGTATGAATTTGAAAAAGTCCTTATAGGACGAAATTTCAGTAACGTTAGTTATAAATAAAAGTGTTGAAAAACATAGAAAGTTTCAATTCTCTTTTCTTCATTGTGATTTCCTACCACGTAGTAACTAACAGCTACATGCATCAATTTAAATCTCGTACTAGTTTTGTCAACATAATCTAGCTTTCTATTTTTCTCTAAGTTGTTTGAATATATCAGGAGATAAATTCGATGACATGATATTCAATGATATTCAATTTGACTAAATTTAATCTGAGAGTATGGCCAAAACGATTTTTTTACGCTTTTGGCCAAAATCAACTGCCTCAGAACTAGAAAGATAATCAATCACTTTGACTATTATTCATTGCAAAAAAATTATTTTGCAATTTGTTAGAACTTCATTTGGTTTCTCCATTTCAAAAAACACGATATTTTCAAATAAGATCTAGTCACGTCAAAAAATATCTCCGCGCTTTGAATGGGGTCACTAAAATGTTATCAGACTACCATTAAGAAAGAACAAGAATTTTGAGAGAAATTTACTTTTTCATTCATAAAAACCGGATGAGCGAATTTTTGATATATACTGACTGTCTTCAATTAAAAGAGACAGGCACTTTGATACTGACTTGGCATTTCATTATCTAAAACTTCTTGACATATTGACTCACTTACAGACTTGTTACATACCAATTAAAATGTCATCAAGCCCCAGGTAACACTTTAAATTTAAAGAGGAACACCCTGTCATATGTAGTCGTCTCCATATATCGAGACAGATGATTATTTCAAAGAAAATAAACATAAATAAACAGGAGGAGTCCATTGAATAGCGTCACTTTGATCTGAGAATAAGGTTCGACCCAACAGGTGTCTGAGTCACCTGCTGTAGTCCGTCAAACTTCAACATGATTGTAAACTACAGAAACCTCACACCGCTTCTAAAGACTTTTCTGACAACTATGAGTAATTATAATAACATGTGAATGAGTTGTGGAAGGCACTTCTCTATGAAGCACCGAATAGTTCGGAAGCAGTTGTCTTCATAAATATTTTGTTTGGCGAAGATCATTAAAAATACGTCAAAACAAGTATACAGTGCAGCACAAATTTCTTGATGTTTCAGCATTTTGTACTCAAAACACTGAATGGCAAATTATAGTCTACTTCACCTGTTTAACACTTATATAAAATGTGTCAGTTTACAAAATCCTCCATTTATTAAAGCCGACAATAATAATTATTCATAAAAATATAATGTACTTTATAGCTATTCATATCATTACAAAATCACAAAATATGGAAGCTTCATCAGTATATAATGTTATGTATTTCTTATTTTGTGGTCATATAGAACATAGTATTTTTGCCCAGTATAAGAAATATTCAATTGAGTTAAATTGGTTCTGAATCCAATATATCTAGTCAGGCGAATTTTGAAACAGCTCAATATCAACAAGGCATCTGGTCCTGATAAAGTACCCGTCATCGTTCTTAAAAAGTGCGCCAATGAATTTGCACCAGTATTATGCAGACTTTTCAACCTGTCCCACAAGGAAGAAGTTTTTCTTTCTGATTGGAAGATTGCTCACGTTCAGCCTATTCCTAAAAAGGTCAAGAAAAATCTTCTAAATAACTATAGACCAATCGCTTTTCTGTCAGTGATATCAAAAATTCAATGTAACTTTTTGTCTTATTATTTGTTTACCATTTAAATTTCCAAAAGCCTGTTTCATTATAAACAATAAATGTCTCTTGGGTTTTTTTGCCCAAAATAAACCAATTCACATCAAAACATTATTTTACGAACAACTACAGAGATACATTATCATAAATGCGAATTGGATTTATTATTTTTTTGTAGTTAGTACCCGCATTGAACGATTAAAGGGTAATAAACAAAAATAATTTATTAATAACAAAACACACAACATGCACACAGACATTACCCATGCGTCTAGACGTCGGCGCACTGAACCACGTATTCGCACAAATATTCCTGGAGTCTCTCTGATTACCCTGCACGCATCGATGATGTGGTTTCTTAAGTTCACTACATCGCGAACAGGAGTACCATAAACCAAATGCTGTAAATGGCCTCAAATAGAGAATATTGAGATCCGGGGATCGAGCGGGCCAGTTCTGTGGTCCTCGTCGACCTATCCACTGATTTGCATATGTTTCAGTTAAATGCTGATGTGCTACTTGACTTGAATAGGCGTGAGCCCCATCATGCATAAAAACATATCCCTTGTGACGCCCAAAGGAACTTCCTCCAGCAGTACTGGATGCACTTCTTTTAAAAATTGAACGTATGCCTCACCATTTAATCGAGGAGGTAGAAAATGAGGCCCAAATAAATTATCCTCAATAACTTCGAACCACATGTTAAAAGAAAACTGTCCTTAATAGTTAGTTTCGACAATAGCCTGAGGGTTTTCATCAGCCCATATGTGGTAATTATGAAAATTAATAATATTGTCCCGAGAAAAACTACATTCGTCTGTGAATTCTATAGTCTTCAGAAAGTCATTTCCAACATCCAATTGCAAAATTCAATACGGTTCGGAAAGTCTCGCGGTAAGAGTACTTGTACTCGTTGCAGATGGTAAGGGTGTAAGAGTTGTTCCTTTAAAATTCGAAATACCGCCATGATATGACGGTCTAGCTGACATTTAGCTGGAAAGCAATCTTTCTAGTACTGGTAGTAGGTTGTTTTTCAATCATATTAAGTACTGTTTCCTCAAGCTCTGGTATTCGTACTTCTCGATGGCGACCACAATCCTGCGTTCTTTTGTCTAATGAACCATATTCTCGTAATATTTGATGAAGTCGAGCAAATATTCTATGTGAAGGATGCTGCCGTTGAGGA
>WOGP01001967.1:0-17734 GCA_015342065.1 Leptinotarsa undecemlineata
ACTACAACAGAAACATAATAATAATAAAAATTGTATCAATCAAAAACTCTTTTAGTGTCAAAAATTATAAAATCATCATACCCATTGCGAAATGACATTTATGTGAAGGTATGACATTTGTCAAACCCACAAAAATTCTATACATGTTTAACTTTTTCGTCAATTTATATGTTCAATAATTGTTTTTCACTCATTTTTACTGTGAGTATGAATTGTAATGTTATTCAAGATTCAAAAAATTCACAACTCATTAAATTGTAGGCCCTGAAGAAGCTTCTCAATAGAAGCGATAGCTTGGCAAAGTACAAGAGAGTTTGATTTTTAATTTTTTTACTGAGATACCCTGTTAATCCATTTTATTGTACATTTCTGCACATTGTGGAGTTGTATTCGATTTTATTGATCTAATAATTGAGCCATATATTATTTTCAAGGAAGAGAGAGGTCTAAGAGTGAAACCTACCATTTTTAGTGCTCTAGAAGTAACATTTGGGGTTTGAATGACACTTTTAGGTCAAGAAAAATTCCTAATTGAGTGTATTTGTTGATTTCAGTTCCTATTGCTTGATTTTATATAGACTATTTATGGGATTTTAGTTTCGGAAAAAACAAAATATATGACATTTGTCTATATTCACAAAATTAAATGAATCGTACTGTAATCATTCAGTTTCATATGAGTAATGAATAACTTCGTACATTTTCAGATCATCAGCAAAAAAAATTGCACATGTTTCAGTATTTATTCTTGAAGAGTATATTATGAAATTATCGTTTTCGGTTAGTCATGTTAATACAAACATAATCAAACACTCCTGTGATATAAAATTATTCAGCTCGTATTTCTCTAACAAAGTTATCAATGGTTTTTTCAGCATTGAAGGCAGCTAAGCAGGAAATGGCGTGTGCATGATCTTGTGCACCTTCTCGAAGCTCTTCCACCCGGAAAGTTAATTGACTCTTTAAAAAGTGGTTCGAATTTTTTTTGATTTTTTACAAAGCCATCTACACAAAAGGACTTTGAATTGTGAAAAACTTTTATATTTATTGAGTTGTTTAGAAAATTATGTAAAACTAATTAATTGTATAATGGGAGGTGAACAAGTGAGAAATCTTTGGAAGCTTTAGTATATAGTGCAAGGGGAAATTTGTTGAAATGAAAAGTTGCGGTTTTTGAACTGGTTGACGAATAGGAAATATCAGTATAAGAAAGTTTCATAGATTAGGTAATTACAAAACTTTCAGTTTGTAAATAAGGTTTTCAACCAGTTCATGAACAAGCTCAAGTGTTTCTACTGCAATGTACCAGGTACCTGAATAATAAAAGTGAAAAACTCTTTCCATAACAATAATAGAGCAATTTTCACAAATAAAATGATTATTCTAGACGTGTTTCGCTAACACCGTAGTGTCATTGGTAGAATAAATATTTTATTCATGAAAATTGCTCAATTATTATAATGGATAGTGTTAATAATTCATTGCTCATAGCTGAATCTAATATCTCTTTTTGGGAAAAAAGCCATTTGCCTTTCTTTCTACTTCTCCAGTTTGTATACAAAAAAATGTTGGAAATTTCCGAAGTGATTTTTGTACAATTCATATGTAATTCATGTCCATATGAAAGTTATTGTTTGGAAAGTGACGTTTCTTTTGTATAATCCAATGTTCATGTAAAAGTAATTGTTTGGTAATAACTTCTATGCATGATCTACACACCTTTGTTAGAAAGTTTATTTTGAAATAGACTGTTTTTTTACTTTATTCTGAATTATCCACATTTTTTGTTTAAGCATGAAGAAGAGCCAAAGAGCTTCTTTCCTAAAAAAAAATATATCCCTTTCAATCTCTTATTCCTTCAAAATATTATTATTCTATAAAAATGGTAGCTTATTCTTACCTGATATACTGCATGTTGAATATTAAGGAAAATCTGTTTTCACTACAGATTCATCTGTTGATGTACTTCTTTCATTAATCTTCTACTAATAACCAGATAGTTGTGTATTATATTTTTACCTTGTAATCACGAGCTATTTTTTATCTTAGCTTCCAAAAAAGTCTCAACTTTTTTTGACTGATGTGCAGAAGGTGATTCCCAATCGAAGAAGACACAAATGTAAAATTGACATTCATTATTGAGACATTTTAATTTTTTTAGGGTGAACTTTTAAAAAACTTAACTTGTTACCAAGCTTCTTGGATTTCCTCCCAATGTTAATCCAGTAACAGTTTTTAAATCAGACTCGATTAGGATTCATCTTCTATCACTCTATTATTATTGAATATGAATTATGAAACAAGTTGATTACATTTAATTTTCCGTCTGGTGATGGACAGAGATTTTTCTACGACAAAAACACAATTATAGTACAAATTTTGAATCTTGATGTTATATTTTTGGGATACTCGATGGAAATTTTCCTTGTCGCAGGATAAATCTTCTGTACATTGTATACAGGGTGCTGCATCATTCTTTCGATATAATTAAACTGTTGGCCAAACAATTACTTATGTTACTTATGTATATTTGGTATAAAATGGAAGCTTTTTTTGAGATGTTACATTAAGACATAAAAGTTGGGCCCTCCGTTTTCAAAAATTTATCCCCTCCTATCTGACCGAAGAAGTTGTGGCAAAATAATAAATCGTATGGGACAATGTCTAGAAAAAGAATTTGAAAATATTCCACAGAATTGATTGTTGTTAAAATGTCTTGTAGCACTTTTTATATCGAATTTTATTAACAGTAATTATACGCATTATTTATAGTTTGTTATTGTTATAGATTTTTTATAATAGTTGTTATTTTATTGAATTATTTGTACTCAATAAAGACGCGAATGCATCGCCCTGTATATGACAGATCCATTTTTTATTTGACTTTCATACTATACAATGTATATAAAAGGCAAAACTGGAGACTATATTAATTTATAAGTTTGTATCTATTTATTGTAATTTGTAAATATAACTCATGTGGATTTTGGGTCCCTAAATGTTCTATTGTAATTTTTTTGTCTTTATTATTATTATGACATGATTTTTTGTATTTAGTTCACGTACTACTCTAATTGAATTTGTGCTATTATATTTTAAGTCATCTGTGAATTAAACATAATATTCCAGAAGTGAGGCAATATTTTCACTGATTTTATTTATTTAGAATAAATCATTGAAGGAAGGTCGCATTTTGATTAAAGTTTTCTCAGAATAGTTGGATAATATGAAAAATTATCGTAAATCTAATGGAGAATACAACACACAGAAATAATGACGCTTTTTCATGTCAAACTAGGTGTTTTGGCGAACTTCGTTCCGCCTTAGAATTATTAAATGTTGTGTTTTATGGCCGACTTATGTTAACTTTGTTTGTGAAGCAGGAAGTCAGGCTATACCAACACGGCCAGTGTTGCCAAACCATTTTCATGTGTGGTAGATTTAATAATTATTGTTATAGAGAAAATTGGGTCATTGGTGGATTTTCAACTCCCAAACAGAAGTACAGTAGCTTGGCAGGCCAACCAGGAGATCTTCTGCACAAACATTAGGCCTGTCAACACTAATACGGCGCTCCTCTCATGCGATTTCTTCTTCATCTGCAGTGGACTAATTCGCAATCTAATTGCATTAGGCTTTGTTCTGAAAAAATTCAAACTTCTTGCTCATGGCATTGTAAATAACACTGTAATAGATGTCTTGCTAGTTATGCTGCTATTCCTGGCGGAGATAAATCCGACAAATCAAAAATTATTGAAAACGGTCCAGTCGTTCTTGTCATGATTTTGTGGCTTGTATTAAAAACTAATAGATGAATTAAATTTCTACAAGATCCACAAAATTAACTTCCCAACACAGTGTTTTTTGAATACATCTGTTAATATCACTTTGAGAATGACGTTGGCCAGGCAATCACTGTCACGGGATGGCACTATAGGAGATACCAACTTCTTTTGGCCTGATCTGGACACCAACATGTGGTTTCGACACGACGGCCACACAGCTCATACATATTGGATATTTTGCACGAGAGATTTAAGGTCATAGACATCTCACGTCGAATGCAAGTGAACTGGCTACCGAGATCGTGCAATTTTACCCCATTAGACTTTTTCTTGTGGGAATTTCACAGGTCATTTGAATGATGGCATCAATATTTTCTTCAACGAATACAAAATGTCGATGATATCTCACACATACTTTGTTTAAATTAAATTTAAAGATAGGAAGCGTTTAATGAGAGACCCTATGTTTAAAAAAATTTAACAAAATTAGATTTGAGTGAATGAACCTACTGTATTCTACTTCTTTCCATAATGGCCCTAGGTTTTTTTTCAGAAAGGTTCAACATTTCCTACAAAATATGCTATCACAGTCATCTCTTAAATGCCTTAAAATATTAATCAAATTGCTAATGGAAAGTATGAAATTGATGTGATGTATACTCAAAAGACTAACTTCAATGAGGAGTTTCAACAGATCCATATTAAAAACCTCACAATGATTTAGCAAGGAAACTATCTGAAATTCAATACTTCATCCTCACACACTGAATTTATAATTTCAGTAACACAATTCCATGTCAATACTGGAATTTCGGAACAAAATGTCATGTAGAACTGTCATAAGATTATGTTGCCTTCAAAGTATCTCGAAATAAAATGAAGATTTTCCATGAAGTTGATCAAAATACCTACTTTACTTGCAGCAAATGGAATATCTATCCTATTTGGAATCAGCCTTATAGTAACAGGAACTATCAAATGGATAGAAGATATTTTTGAGGCATTCCAACAAGACTTGAAAAACTCAGAGGAGTGGTGTTTATTC
The DNA here is from genome assembly GCA_015342065.1 of Leptinotarsa undecemlineata. Lineage (NCBI taxonomy): Eukaryota > Metazoa > Arthropoda > Insecta > Coleoptera > Chrysomelidae > Leptinotarsa > Leptinotarsa undecemlineata. The sequence goes on from WOGP01001967.1 coordinate 4,831, forward strand.
TTAGGTTCCTTCACAGTAGGCAACTGCCTATTAGGAATTGTTGCGCTGTTTACAAGCGGAACACCCACGAGGTGGTTGCGGTGGCTACACTACGCATCTACTTTCATAATAATTTGCAGTCTTATCGCCTGCGCAGATATGTCAACACATATTCAACAGTCCTTAGAGGAACAGATGAAAATTCACTATGCTGAGCATACCATCTTTAAATCTGAAGTGGACAAGATGCAAAGAACTCTTCAATGTTGTGGGTTTACATCCCAGGCAGATCCAGAAATACAAAGGGGAAATTTACTTGTTGAGAGCTGCTGTCCCGAAAAAGTCAGGGAATGTACGAAGTCCGAGGCTTATGAAAGCAACTGTTCCAGTAAAATTTTACATATCTGCCCTTTTAGTAGATCCATCACTGCCTTAGCTCTTCTCACGGCTTTCTCCCTTATTGCACTCCTTATAGGTATTTTAATCTTAAAGTGTGAGCCCAAAATAACCAGGCAGGAAAACTCTATCACGGAGGACTTGATGGAAGATTTGGATCTCACGGACTTTGCTGGTTCAATTGCTCCCAGTCGTATTGAAAGACGTGATTTATTCACATAATAAGTATATCATCGTATTTCAAGTAGCACGGTGATATTGAATTTCAACAAAAAAAATCAATTATTGTATAACGCACACTTTATATCATTTCAAAATACTCAAATGAACGTGAAGAATTTTTTGTCATACAAAACTATAAAAATCAAAGACACTTTTAGTACCAAATCAATTTTTTCGATATCTTGATACATTTTTCAGTTTTAGAATATATAAACTAACAGCATGTATGTCATATACCTATTGATTTGTTGATATTCACTTTGCCTATGTTTGAAGCTGGATCGAGGGGGTAATGTTGGAAAGAAATCTCAAATTGAGTAATTTTTTGAAATCTTTGGAGTCATTTTTGTTAATTTAAAAAATTAAGCTTGATCCAACATTTCATTAATAATTATCATAATGAAACTCTGAAAGAAAACAGTAGTAGAGATTGGTAATTTTATACCAAAGTTGATGAATTGTTCAATATTTTTCCACAAATCTCTTACTTTTTTTAGCAATGGATATGTTCCTAGCAATAGCCAGTTCAAACAATGTAATTAGGTTTAACAAACTACTTCTTCCAATGATATTCGCAATTATTTTACATAATTGTTTCAATATTTCGAAAATATCAACAAATAACATTTAAGGATAAAAGTAGCAATACTATTGTTTCATTTCCCTCATTTAATAAATTATAAGTATTATGAGTTTATGAAATATAATCAACAGTTTTGTTCATCTGATGATGTCAACTTGGTTTCTGAAACATGATTTTTACTGTTCAGCAATCTAAAAAATAAAGCTAAATCGACAAGAAACTATTTTGCTGTGTAATAAATGGCAAACGGAAAAGCTACTGTGTGATATAAACTGAAGATTTTGCCTACAAAGCAGCAAAAAACATTGATTTTTCCAGAAAAATGTCTTTCGAATGAAGTTCTAATGTTAAAAAACCAGTTTTCATGATCTATGAATTAGATTATGAGATATTTCATTTGCAATAAACTTCTGGAAAACCTATTTGTTTTTAGAAAATCTGACACCATAATTCAACTTCCCGTTTGTTATTTCAACTTAAATATGATCATTTTATAGACAGAACTTGTGTGCTTATGTGTGTGTGTTTTCTAGTGAAATTAATACCTTTATTCATATTTTCTGTCTGAAGACCGATTCAATAACAGAGCTGCAACTACTTTATTTCAATAGACATTGTAATTACTTTATTGAATATGTAAATGAATAACATGGAGGGATTCAGATAGTCATTTTATATTTCTCATCCTAAGTTCATGTAACAAAAAAGCTTTCATATTGGAATCAGTTACTTTCTCATTGATTTCTTCCAAAGCTTTCTGTCCACCATCTTTGAAGTATTCAGCGAGCTCTTCTGCATATTCCAGCCAGACACAATTTGCACAACCCGACATACAGCAAGTTGTAGGTTCTTGTGGATACTTCCTTGGTTTACTAGGTTCAGCTCCTTTGTTTTCGGAGCTATTTGAGTTGCTATTATTCCTACTCAGAGCTTTTCTATATACAATTCTTAGGCCTCGACACACATTTTTTGTTGTGAAAAACAACATTTTTTCCTGAAATAATATTACTTCAAATCATCTGTGTTGAATTGTTTACAAATAACTTTTATTATAACATCAATATATGAACCTGTTATGTAATATTGTTTATTACTCGAAGTTAGCATCGTCACGAATTATTTGTAACTTATTGTATTATAACAATTTTTCTAACTACTTCAATCACTCTTTGAAAAATTTTTACTTCTTCCTTCTTTACATTTTGTAACCTAAAAATTATAAAATTTAAAATCTGCTTGCCTGCACAAGCTCATGATAATTATTAGTTCTGTCCACAAATCATTGGTTTGTGGTTCTATCCAAAAAACTTATAGATGTATACCTATATCTCAGAGTAATAAAAAATATAGAGATGCCTTCCCTATACAAACACAACAGATTTGTAGACAACCAGGAATCCGTCATCCGTCTCTCTAACAGTATAATGTTGACAAGGGGACTGAGGGAATTGTATTCATTAATCCTCTGGACTGGATCCAGAGGCGTGCGGAAAATATGTTAAGAAATTTAGAAGTATCTATAAATGAATGTTTTTTAGTTGCAATGATTTTATTGTTTTAGGGGTCCTTCAGAAATTGTTCACATTGTTTTCAGCTTCTGTTTATCGACGAAAAATTCTATCCGATCACTTGGAAACAAGAAAAAATATTGTCAAAGCAGTTCGCTACCTAGTTTGTGCCATCCATGACGCTTAAATTACTTCGACTGTTGAAACTCAAAAAAACTGATTTTCAATTCTCTCATGAAGCTACTCTCCTATTCAATCAGCTCATAGTTTCACTAATTGTTTGGTATGGGACACTTCCTCATATTATTGTCGTAAGTAATTTCTTAAAATCAACCGACATAGATCTCAGTAAATGCACAGACATATATTGAAAAAGTATTGGATTTTCTTAGGAGAATCTGTTGAAAAAAAATATTCCAGAATAATCCGAACTTCTCAAATTGTATAGTGATTTCCAATTGAAATTAACTGTAGACTCTGTATCAGATATAGATGGTTGGATATGGAAGGTTTTTAGCTTTCTACACCTTCAACTTTATATAATGTAAGACAGTTTCAAAGAAAGAAAGATAGCAATCAATTCAAAAATTACCATTTTTGTACAAATACGGAGAAGTAAATATTGAAAAATAAACCTTAAAAAACCCAAACATAAACCTCTTTCAATTTGATCGAGGAAACTTTTTTTATATTTTGTCTTCTAAAAAGTAGTAAATCATAGGTATTATTCATTTTAAATGATATATTACTACACAGCTTTTGAAAATGAATTATATAGGGTTGCTTTATTTGTCTAATCTCTCTCGAGCCAGAAAATAAAAAAATTCTGATTTCACTGAGAAAAAGATAATCGATAGACGAGCATAGTAAGTGGAAAAATTTAGTGTTTTCGGAACAAACGGGTGACTGGAGTACCGCTAGTGAATTTAAAAAATGATTTGGGCACAATTGTCATTTCACAGCAACCATTATAGTGAATGGCAAAATATCAACATTTCAAACATGATCATTGAAGTGATTATTAAACTAATTTTCAGCATTATTTAACGTAGGTAAGTAAACGAATTACTGATTTCACCCTAATTATTATTCCACTCTCTAATGAGTTTAGACAAAATACCTGGAACTGAATTGTTTACGTTAGAATTCTTCCCAGTCCATGCCCTCCACGGGCAGCTGGGCTGTATCTTCATTAATATAGACATCTCCCGGTGCAAAATTACTGAAATATTCCCAGTCCATACTCTCCTGTATTTTTGGAACTTCATCTGCTTTGAGATCTTGCGGAGGCTCACCGGTGGGAGGTATTTCTTTGATCGGGGATTTCAGTGAGTCATTCATCATTGCACACTGCACTTTATTTAAGGTGTTAGTAACCAACACAATATCTCGTAATGAATGATTTCTATTCGAACTGAGTTTGTTCAATTTTTGCAAACACATCCTCTGGACGGTCAAATTGCATTCAACACTCGGTTCCGACCCTTCGTTCAATGTTCCTTCAAGCTTTTTGTGAAAATTTGAAATTTCACAAGTATCCGTTATAGATTTATTGTTCCTAATCGGAGTAGAACTTCCTAAGTTAGCTTCTTTTTTTGAAGTTTGATTATTTAATACATCTACGAATTCTTTATATGTATCTTCTACTGCTCCGTATACTGATACATCAGTTTGGGCTTGTGCTACCGTAGAAAAATTTTGACTTTCCATATTTCGAAATGTTTTTAACTTGAAACGAACAAAATCGTAAAATCAATCTGAACCTCACTGATTTATCTAAACAATTATAATGACTACTGAATATAGAGGTATTTATACCTATTCTAATGAACGTACCTAATCAGCTTGGCCACGCCCCGTTCTAAGATTGACCAATGATGGCCTAGGAATAAACTAGTGTCAATAATAGGTACTGTAGACAGGAAAATATAAAAAATAATACGACGATCGACACTAGTTCGATTCGAGACGCCTAAGTGTTATCATCAAAGTGTGATTCACTACTTCAGGGCACTCAACCCGGGAGGGAGCATGCGGAGGGAAAAATAATACGAATTGTTAGATCTTCAATTAGTCCATACCTATTGACATTCAATTTAAAATAGAGTATTTTTCAGTTTCCCAAAACCGACAATTAAAACTCATTAACAGTTTTCAAAACTACAAAATATCTAACTATAAATTGATAGTAAAAAAATGAAATTGAAAAATAAAAACTTAACAAAACCAATGCTTAAAATTATATTCAATTTCTAAACATTTTTACCTTTGAGTGTGATCATCTAATAGTAGTATCAGTGGCACCTTTGTCCAATTTTTTGATCTACTGGTAAAATTTTCCAACCATTTTCTAGAATGTATCAGTTGGTCACTCTACAAATATTTCCAATCCTCTTGAAACTTTAGATCAGTAATTTCACAGTAATTAATTCAATGATGGATAACGAAATATTTTCAAAAATTAACATTGAATTTTTCAATTGCAGGACAATTCATATGGAGTGATTTTCTGGCGGTTAAAAATATTATTTATTTCTATCATCTAAACTGAAACCTACATTTCATTAGTTCGGACTTCCATTGTCTAATATTATTTATATAAAATGATTTGAAATTCCTGAAAGAACCAATACCAGAATAGCTGAAAATAACAATTATATTAAACAAAAAAAAACACTGTAATAAAATTAGAGTGAAATAAAATACAACTAAAAAATAGAACAAAAAATAAAGAGATTCGGGTTTCATCACCCGAAGAAGATTGTGAATTCTAACAATCGAAACATCGTGAAATAACTTGGCTTGGAATCTCTTCATTTATTATTTTTTGTTTAATTGTTCTATTTTTTACTTGTATTTTATTTCAGTATTATTTCAATTCAGTGTTTTTTTCCTTAATATAATTGTTATTTTTAGCTATTCTTTTCAAATATTCATTTGTATTGGTTCTTTCAGGGATTTCAAATTATTTTATATAATATTAGACATAGAAGTCGGAACTAATGAAATTGTCAATCACCTTCAAAATAATATATATACATTCAATGCTTCATATATTTTTTACAATTTGAAGTACTTGAGTTTAAAGTACCTGGGTTTCATCTACTCAATTAATATTAAATGTGTACCTGAGTTTGGCAATAATCAATATACATTAAAATAAATGAAAAAGAGAAAGCCTACAACCTCATTTTAATTAACCTGTAATTATTGAAATTACCTGTGATTGTGTAACAGTTAATAACAAGATTCCACATTTGAAAAAATATCAAGTAAGTAATCTATATATTTCTAAAATACTTATTATCTGCCAAGCTTCTTAATAATTACTTACCTACCTTCTTAAGGTCAGCGAAACTACCTGAATTACATCTCATACGGATTTAAACTAATAAATATATTCGAATATTTGTAAATAATTATACTTCGACAAATTGTTTCTTTTGTCAGGATAACATATTTATGATTAGACCATGAACATGAATTTTCACTTATACAAGATGTTCCATTCCAACAAATGATTCAAAGTAGATATTGTTTGTGTTATTTTTGAGTACCTACCTAGACTTTTCAATTGCAGTTAATTCTCCAGAGAGCAATACATCTGGAGTTATTGCCTGGCTACTAAAAATAATATTTATATACAGGGCTATTCAAATTCGTTTCTGTACATGGGGATCTCGTAAACGATAAAAGATAGAGTGTCGGTTAAATTGTGGCATAGTTGTGTATTTTAGAGACTTATTCAATGATGTAAAGAAATCGAATATAGCTCTCTTGGTTCTGGAGATAGGAAAATCCAAAAAATCCCAAATTATTTTTTGTCTATATTTTCTTTGTTCGCAGACATATAGAAAATCTGTCTACATTTTGCTATTGGTACTTGATGTGTCTTACATCTAACTTCATTAATATGAGGTTTTATAAATGGTATAAAAAGCACGTTTTCTTCCGGATATCGATTATCCGACGTACAATTCGCAAAACAGCGATACTTTGTTGGCATTATACTAGCACAAAATAATTTTTTATATCAGATTTATATTTTCAAATAATAAATTAATATTACGTAAATAACACTGTTTTACATGTGAATAGTTTATGTTTGTCCCTACTACTAGTGCTGCCTCCCGTGACACGTCCGCTGCACTATTCTCAGTAAAGAGGCTCATTCCGTGATCAGACTTTGGTTCACTGTTACTTAGAGATGACGTTACTGTCTACGATTGAGTTGTTTACTAAAACTAAATAGGTATCTAACTAACACTATTTTTCAAGGTAGTATAAATCGGTGCTAAATAGCACTAACCAAATAAATAATAGACAGTGTGTTTGTGTTGTCATATAGTGACATTATCAAGCAGCTAAGGAGACTACTGGATATATGTCAAGCTTTTGGTATACTTACTTCCTTCGCCATGAAAATTGTAATACTCCAGGTGTATAGTTATGTAAATAGTACACACGGACCAAAACCCATGAATAATACAAACATTTGAATATCATGTAGTGGCATTCGTTATAATTCCTATTTCTTCTAGAACATATATTGTAAGCGTTTCCTTTTGAAGGGATATCCTTCGTCTTTGTCACACCCTCTTTTCCTCTTCTCCCCTTCACTCTTTTTCTTTTCATTCCTCCGTGTAAAATCATCACCTCCGGTGGGATATGTAGGAGTTATTCCGTAGATCGGATAATTGTCTCTCTCCATTTCACGCTGTACCTTCCTCAAGGTGTTGGCAACCAGTATGTAATCTCTTAATGGAAGATCTCCCCTGGAAGTGTAGACATTCAATTTATTCCAACATATCCTCTGGACTTTCAGAATGAGGCTGCTCTCATTGTTCGATTCCGGTTCGTCGAAATACCGATCCAGGGATTCCAAACACGAATTATTCTGCTCTTTAATCGGCTTAAAAATCTCCACGGAGTTAGCTTCTCTTCTGAGTAACTCCTCGTTTAATGCGTCTAGGAAATCTTCATTGTCCATCTGTGGGGTAGAACTCTCTACGGATGACTCCTTGATCCATGCATCTAGGATATCTTCGTCAGAATTTGAAAATTCCAAAGTTTGGATTGTTGTTTCATTGTTTGTCCCGTTAGGTCGAACCTGTTCTGAATATTCCATCGTAGAACAATTTTGGAAATCCGTATTTCCAAATTTGGTTGATTATTGTAGTAATTTTGACAAAATCCACAAATCAATCTGGAGATTACAGAAATATTTCTATAATGACTATAGTGAATGTAACTATATTTATATAGTTTCGTTAGAAAGGAAGTAATTAGAGTGGCCCCCACTCCAATAGGGTCGACCAATGGTAACCAGGCAATAATACTCATGTCCAGAATTAATGAATGACTTGCATTATTTACAATTTAGTCGACTTTAGTAAAAGAAACAAGGGATTATTAAGGGTTATAAGTGAGAAATTCTAAGTTGTGAGCCAATATTTCTGAAGAGAAAACAATTGAAAACCTATTTTGGTTTGTTCTGAAATGAATTAAAGTCAACAATTTTTGATATTTTTCATATCATTTAATAGAATATAAAACTATCTCTTCAAAGATACAACATAAGTGACCATTTCTTTTTAAAATGACGGCCACAAGGTGCCATTTTCTATAAATTCCATAAGGTGGTACTAAGATTCATTTATGGAAACATTGTCAATTTGATGTAGTGAGAAACAAAAAACAAAGTTTCTTCAGTTTTCAAATTTCAATTCGAGAAGTGAAATTTCTTACCAATTCACGTACATACCTATAAAATATATTTACTCATGCATAAATGTTCCTACTGAAAATTGATGATTCAACTGCTTATGACTTGTGTCTTAAATGGGTGCATAAATAACATATTAACATAACATAATCTTTCATGAAAGGTGTACAATATGTTACAGGTTATATAGATTAGGCATGTAATTGTATTATGGCCCATTCCAACTGATGTCCTCACAATAAATGCACATTAAACAGACATGTACCTAAACTATAGGTACAATAAAATTAAACTTATACATATTTATACCATCGATGATAGAAAAGAAATAACGAATGAGAAATGTGGAAATATAATCAGTATTGTTTTCATTAAAAGAAGGCACTGTTTCCTAGGATTGTCTTATATTTGATTGTTTATGGTTTATGGATTGCCTGTATTTAATAAACTTTTCTTGCATTTCATATCAGTAGGTAGAAAATTACATAACTTGGAAGGAAAATTCTCTTTAGCTTAATGTTTATCTGAATCTAAGGCATGATATAGTGGAAACAGTATTTGACATTATTATTCCCTTATTTTGTTTTTTAACAGTTTCGCTATGAAAGAACATCCTTTAGAGGGTTTGCTACCTAAATATAAAGTTCTCTCACGTTCATAACATTTGCGAGTAGAATAATGCCATTTCTTTCTGAACATAACTTTTGATAAGGTGTTTTGTGTTGTTTGTAGATTTTATAGTGTTGAACGTGACACTCCGTCTGGTTACGCAATATATTAAAATATTGTTTATATATCTTTAGTATTTTTATGCAGAGTATATCTCTCAATAAATACGGGCACAATTTCATAGAAAGGGACTTATGCTTATATTAAATTAGTTGATAAATGTGAAATTCATTATTCAGAATTAGTTAATTGAAATCATCATCCCTCCTATCTGAAAGTTAGTATTAGTGCTAGAAATTTTGACGGATTTGGCGGGAAAGACGTCATCTAAACTAAAATCTACATATTCAATGCTTCGTATATGATTTTGCAATTTGAAGTACCTGCATTTTAAGTACCTGAGTTGCATTTCATTTATTTATATTTTTTTTATGTCATTTCAAAATTGAGTAGTAACAGATGGAGAGAAAGTTATTCTGTTTTCGAAATATTCAAATTGAGTAAGTTATCATTCAGCCGTAGTTTAACTTTTTTCAAATTGTTTTACTCCTTTCTATTCATTGCCGGTGAAAATCAAGGCAGTGTCGTCGGCGTAACAAATCTAGTGTCCCTGGAAATTTTTTATTTTTGACAAACGGTTTATGTAAACGAGGAATGATATTGGACCTAATACTGTAGCTTGTCGTACATCAGTTTTAACAAAAGTGTTTACACTTAAAATTTGACCTATTTCAACTACTTACTTGTGATCTTTCGGTTAGGTAATTCCTAACTTCAATAAAAAAATCAATCTACCCTAACTCTCCAAACTACTGTCTCCATATATTTTCAAGAAATTTATTTGAATCGCTAGGACTTTAAATTTCACCCTTATATAATACCTTCAATTATTTTTGTAACTGTTTTTTTTTACATCAAGCAGTATTACTTTTAAAGGCTTGGATCATTATATCCCCCAGAAAGTCAAGGAGTGTTAGTCAACGTTTTTGGTCGAGATATCATTCAGTCAACTCTAAAATACTACTTTTTGTTTGAAAGTCACTAAGAAGACTTTTTGTTATATGTCAAACACTCCGATTTCACTGGGAAACCGATAATCGATAGACGAGCTTAGTCAGTGAAAAAATATACTTTTTGGAACGAACTGACGTAACATTTTTGTAACAAATTATATCACATATAGGGACAACTCCAATTTGTAATATTTTGTACTACAACATTGTGTACATACTTTTATATTAAATCATTCTACCATTCAATATATTTTGTTTTGAAAACTTATACCTTACTTGTAACCATAACCTTGTGCTACCAGTAACTCTCAATAGTAACAGTTTCTCATTAAAATATGAAGGGATTTTTCAATTCTCTAGATCTTGCTTCAATTTTTCATGGAATTACATAAAAATGTGTCAAACTATTCGAAGCATTATTGTTTTAAAAAATTCTATAACTTTTATCATGAATTTTTAAAAATTGTACCAATCAACACCAAACTATCAGTCAAAAATTCATACTGCACATAATAATAATTTACTGGAGTTGTGCTAATAATTGCAATATATTGTAGCGAAAACTCAAACAAATTATATTACTAATTACTATGCAATGATTAATGAAGGGAAACCTATCTACTTATCACTTTTTGAAACAGAATGTTTTAGTTATAATCAAACATTGTTTGAAAAAGTACAACATATTTGTGGAGGAAAATAATACAGGAAGTATCAATTCAACTTCATTTCACAGTAAACCAAAATATGCTTCTGATACCTACTTCTTGTTCAATAATCATTTATGAAATATAACAAAAATTGAATTCAAAAAGTCAAATGTAACATCAACATATATTGATAAAGTTATTTATCAAAAAAGTTGAGGAATGACAGGCATAGTTACGAAGTTGAAAAATGGTAAAGGATTTCAAAATTTAAGATACAAATCATTGATCTAGTTTTTATTTTAATAAAAAATTTGAAAGATGACAAACGACGTGAAATCAAACAAAAATAGTTACATTGAAAATGTCTATCTAGTGTAAGTGAGTAGTGAAATTTTCTAGGATCAAACTACCGATTTTTCTCATTTCAAGATTTTCCTATTAATTCAGAAAAAACTTCAAGAATAATTATTTCTAGTATTGCCAGTCCTTAACAAAATGGGAATTTTACCAAAATATTCTTGTAATAAATTATTTGAATCCTTGAATAAATATAACTAGAGCAAAGTTTACCTCTAGCGGTTTTGGGATTTCTTTATTATTAACATAAGGTGTATATTGAACTTCTGGGTTTTCCTATGGAAAAATATCATAAATTTCTTCTGCCAATGTTCTAAATCTCCCACAGGATATTCTGAAAATAACTCAAAAATCGGTGAAGAAAATGATATAAAATGTTTTGATTATATACTTATGAAATTAGCGAGAAAACTTTTTAAATAAAAAAAAAACAAAACTAATAATTCCATAATTTGTTTATATTTTTGTTACAAATCAGCTGTAATAGAAAACAATTTCTTTTGGTAAATTATTTTTTACAATAAAATTGTGGCTACCTTTTATTTTTGTCATCTTTCAATTCATCCTTAATCATTAAGGATGCTATCTCATTTCTTAAAAATACACAGCCTGGTTTATAAGTATCCATTATCAATTTACCATCCTCAGTGGTATCCAAAAGCGTTTTTTAGTCTGAAATTTGAGAAAGAAATATTTATTAATGTAAACCATATTTCAAAAGGTTCATAAATCTGTTATTCTCCTGAAAAATATGCATATAATATACTTGAATGAAAATGAAAATCGAGGAAAAACCATTACCAAATTAAGAGTTATCCCTGCTAATATACGTTTCAAGTTTTTGCCACAATTTAGTTCGTGGCCCAAATTTTGGAACCAGTTATTTCATTGTTCAGAAATGTAGATATAAAAGAGCCTCATGGTCAATTTCATTCCCTTCAAGTAGGATAACAAATTGTTGGTTGAGCTTCATAAAAAAAATATAACTTTCTGAAACAATGTATATTCTGAAATTTAAAATAGTCGGTAGTACATTGACTGAACACCGAATTTGTTCATTACTCGAAAAACAACATTTTCCTTTTCTAATTTGGTTTCTTCAATATACCTGCGAAAACATCGATAAGGTTTTCAAAACCCTATTTCTTCAGCATATTTGCTATATCGGTTTCTGGACTCATTCCTACTAATGGTATTATTCGTATTGACTGTAATATGAATCGAGGAAAACGAATGGATATCCACAAATATATTTGTACTTTTCAGTAGAGAACTAACTCCACTACATTATATTAAGATTATCTCCTCTCACATCAATATCCAAAACAACACTAACTGCCTATCGCGTAAAATACTGGACTATATGGAAAATATGGACTAATAACATATTGGACTTTCCCAAACGAAGTACTTTTTATATTTTCGCAAAATATTTTTCTTTCCTAAAACAATATTTTGTCATTCTTTCCAACAATTGTAGTGATATATGATATTAATTTTTGTCGTTTTTTGAAAAACATGCTTATGACTTCATTGTTGAGTTCACAGATGATTTTTATCATATATTGGGGAGTAATACACAATAAGTTGTAGTAGATTGTACTATAGAATATATTAAAATATTGAAACAATTCATTTCGTAAATTGCTGAAATGTTTATTAGCAAAACTGAAATAAATTTTTTGATATATATGCTGTATATGTTTGTATTGAAGGGGTTATATTTTTAGGAGTGAATAATTTTTGGGAAAGAAAGTTTTTGGCTTTCTACTACTCGATCTTGATACAAAAAAAGAGGATAA
>WOGP01001968.1:0-17727 GCA_015342065.1 Leptinotarsa undecemlineata
ATTAAAAATTCTTTTACAGCCCTTCTGAATTTCGGAGTGCTATGAATATTTTTAATTTGCTTCGATAGATGGTTGAACATTTTCGTAGCATTGTAAACAATTGGATTTTGGCATTGGGTGGTTCTGGGGATTAATAAAGGTATATATTGGCCATTTGCCCTAGTATTATGTGCAGTGTCAGATTTTTGTAAATGTAGTTTATGCTTATGAACTCAACTGGTTGATTTTAACACGAAGATTGATGTTAGTTTGGTGATTAACATGACATATGTATCTCAGTGCTCTCTTTTTTAGCTTAAAGATCATTGTGAACAACACTTTTGAGCAGGCTCTTCAAAATGCTATCCCATATCTGATTCCAGAAGAGCAAAGTAGGCTTTTCTAGCAATAAGATAACCGATGTCATTTCGAATAACTCTGATAGCATAACACCCAGATGACAATTTCTTTGTCATTGCTATAATATGCACATCAAACTTTAAATTATGGTCCAATACAATACCTAATAAATCAGATTTCATGAGTGTATCATTATTTAGTTGCATTTTGTCGATGTTCCATTTAAATGATAACACTTTAGTTTTCTTAGAGTTGAAGACCATCTGATCAAAATCTTTGGATAAGTCACAGAGCACCGTTGCGGTCGCTTTTTGATTATTAAGATTAGTGTACATGTTTTCTAAAAATTTATAGATAGCGTCATTTGTACTTTTGTTGGTTTGGAAACCCTGTTGGAAACCATTTAGTATTTTATGTTTAATGACAAATGACATGAGTCGCTTCTTCACTAATTTTTCTATGATTTTTGCAATAGTAGATAGGAGGGATATTAGTCTGTAATTTGGTGGATCCTCCCTATCCCCTCCTTTGTGAATTGGGATCACCATGGCTGATTTGAGTATAGTTGGAAATGTTCCCGTGACAAAAGATTCATTTATTATATCAGTAAGCGCGGCGATAGCTGCCGGGGGCAATTTTTCCAGCATATTTATAGACAAACCATCAGCTCCAGATGCCTTTTTGTTCTTAATGTCCTTCATAGCACTCTTTATTTCATCTGGGTCTGTTGAAAATATAAAGAAGTTCTCGTCAATTCTTACATTCTCAAGATATTGCATTGGATTAATATGAATATTAGTGCTAATGTCATTAGTAAGTTTAGTTGCGATAGAGCAATAGTAATCATTGATCTTTCCACGGATTTCATTTATAATATTCCAGCTCTCCTTTGCTATATGTATTGGAGGTTCGTTAGTTAGGGAAGCTATAGGTTAAGCTGTAGTATCGGTACCGCCCTTTCCCGTGAAAGGGCGGTACCGATGTCTGAGGACTTCATACCGCCATCCCCTCAGTCATGAACCCATTTGTCCTTCTTCGAAAAAAAGTCATTCAAAAGGGTAAGGAAGCTAGGCTCCATCCCGATTGAAATGAAGACGTTCGTCAGGATATTGGTAATCCTGGTATGATAATACGAAAGCTTAGCCTGTTTTTTGATACTGTTATATACACTTCGGTACCTATTGCAATAATTTTGTAGGTAGTGATAGGGAAATCACTTTCAAAAATATTACTAAGTGTATTCAAATATGTGTTTATATGTGTGATCCTGTTCCAGATGACATGATCACAGGCCTTTTGAAATTTGCAATAGTTATTTTTAGAAAATATATGCCCAAGTATATTATGTCTTTTAGAAATGCCTTTATCAGAGAAGTTGAGTGTACTGAGAACGGCTTCATGATCTGACAGACACACGCTGAGTTAGTAGAGTGAAGTGAGGCTTCTCGTCCACTGGCGGCATAAAGTTGCGAACTGAAAAGCAACGAATTCGTGCGAACGCCATTCGTACGAAATGGTTCAATTCACATCGTCAATTTCCTCTTGCCGCAGTATTCGTTCAGATTCGTAGTTGGCGAAATGGCTCCTCGGAACGGGTTTTCTGATAAAAAAATTGCTTTGGAATTATCACCTTTGATTAACCGTCTTATCAGGAACTGGCAATATCAACAAAGGCGCAAAAAGAAAGGAGGGTGAATTTTCTTATTTGTGGCATGATCACTTATTTATTTTCACTTATTTATATTTATCAATATATGGATAGTTACTTTCCCTTTGGTTCCACAAATATTTTCTTTCTTGAAGAAGCGAAATTAACTCTTCATAGTCCATTTGTGTGTCTTTTTTCGCACTAGATCGCAATCAAATACCAGCAGAAAGGGATCGGTTCGCTCCTCGTACCTAATCGGATGAAAACTGACGAACGATACGGGCTAAGTAGATGCAGTTCCCTACTTATCCATGTGTTTTAACAACAAAACAATTAATATTTGGTGTCTATACTTATGTGAAATTCTCTGAGGAATTCAATTTTCACGTTCAGCGAGCTCAAATATGCATTCCTGAGCTCGCAAGGTGCTCTAAAATGTGACAAACGGTCAAAACACGTAAAAAACGATCAAAATTACGAACAATGGACGTTTAAAAACGTGCCCAGGTCTTAAAAAATCTGAAAAAATTCATGAAGGCGTAATTTTTTTTACAAACATGTTATCATCACCTATACTAATGAATTTTTCAGAATTTTTCATCAGATAGTGAGCTGGGAAAAAAATATTTTTTGGCTCCCCAGCAGGAGGAAGGTGAGTCACGTGACCTATAGACCACCTCAATTTCAGCCCGATTTACATATTCTATGGGTGAGTTTGGGCATTGGAGATGGGGGGCATTTTACCTTTCTTAATAGGAGATACCTTTTAATTTTATAACTCTTCAGCTAATCATAAAACTCGGTTAGTAAAAATTATCCGTTGCGAACCGCCATTTCTTCAGTCCACGTGGACTCATTCGTAGCGGCATTATTTCTTTGCATTGTTTTTTTTTGGCCTTTGAGTTCGCCGATAGCTTTAATAATTACTATATCAGTTACTTCGACTATACCACTTTTTTGGAAGAAAACTCATTCTGAAGTTCATCAATAACTGAAATCAATAAAACTAGCCCTAACCGTGAAAAATAACATATTAATAATGTTATGTTATGGACACTATAATGAAAATAAAAAATCTGTTACGAACAAATATAGAAATTTGTTTGGCATGACAGTGTATACTCTGTGGTGGTATATATATTCTGTGGTGAATTTAAGGATTGACTATAGTGATTCAATAGTAGAGTTCGTTATGTAGAAATAATGACATACTTTGCCAAAAAATTCACTGATCTGATAGATAATTTTAAGTTGATGGAAATAATGAACTACTTGGAATGTTCACAACTCATGAGAAATTACTGCCTTTACAATATCCAACTTTCCTACGAATAAAAATTACATAATGCAAAAGCATCCGTGATGAACCACGAAGACTTTAGGAAATTGATTAGGAGAAAATCAGAATCTACTATTTATATTCAAATTTCTATTGAATCTTCTTAATAAACAAAAATATCCTTTCCTCGAGAAGAAGGGTACAAATCTGCTTTCTAAACATAAAGGACAAGTATTTCACAAAACCTAATTATTCTGGATATTTTGCAAAAAGGTCGTATTATAAACAAATGCACCACTGCTTTTGAACTTATTAAATTGTGATAAAAAGTTAATGTCATTACCAACAAGAAAAATTTGCTGCCAAAAGGGACCCCACAGAATAGCCCAAACCATGCAGTATTGATGAACACCCAAATGCCTCTACAATCCATCGCACAACCACAACAGGATAGACAGCAACAGGAGGAACCGCAACTAAACAAATCACATAACGATGACCAGGAAATGGAAATAATTATTTAAGTAAATCTCAAAATGTTGTCCTTTTAAAAGTTTTGGTCAAAAGAAACTATTCTACAGAATGAACTTTTGTTTATATAATAAAAGACTTAGACTTACCTTGCCAAAGTGTAGATATCAATTCAATTAGAACAAAATGGAATCATTTGAGCACATTATTTATTCCAAATCCAAGTTTTTTTGTTAATCAACTAGCACGTGTCACCGATATACTTGTATCTAACACCCCACGTGACACCCACATTCAGAGCATGGCGCACAAATCTTCCATTGAGAATCACAGACAAACCAAAAATTTGTATAATTTCGGGAACAGGCAGGGATTAAACTCTCAATGTAACAGTGGCTTCATAAGTAAAAGTCATCAACCAATAGTCTACCGACTGAGTAATTTTGTTTCCTATAATGTACTTGTTCAATTTTGTGATTGATCAAATCAGATCAATTTTATTTTTCAGAAACGTTCACTCATAAGTAGATCAAGCAAGGTATCTTCAACCAGTGCGGACTCTAAACCAAGAAGGGTCAACTCATCAAGCTACATTTTCAAAAATCAATAAAACTTTATTGTAAATAATTGATAATAAATATCTACAGTTTACTTTTAGACTCAACTTTACAACTTTTCTTGAATTCTGTTTCCCATTCACAAACTTCCTTTTGAGTCAAATTGTAAAATTTTCCATGTCTGCCAAGTCCCGAAACAAATTTTTTTGCACCTTCCAGAATACTTGTCACTGAAAGCTTCTTTGCATTATTTTGTTCTTGTTTGAGAAGACCTTCATAAGCTCCTTGGAAAGCTGCATTGTAAGTTGATTCCCTGTCAATATTGAGACATTCTTGAGGGAATTTTAAGAGTGATGATGCCAAATTCATGGACTGACCCAATGCTGCAAATCATAACAATAAAAAATGTATTTTAGAGATATTTAATAATTCTGCAAATCATTGGTTTTCTAAACCGATGTATAATATTTGAAATAGTTGTTTAAGGTGCCTTTTTGTCAATACTGACCATAGTGAATACTACAAGTTCGGACTTCCATTATGTAAAAAATAAAATTATAGTTAATACGAGAAATTAAATTATAGAAAAAATCCGAACCGAAATATTCAGATGAATTAGTTAAAACAGACGCCGAATTCTTGAACTGACCCAATACTGTAAATCATAATGACATTAAAAAATGTATTTTAGAGATATTTAATAATACTGCAAATCATCGATTTTGAAACACCTCGTTGAATATTATGATGAATATCCAGATGAGTTAGTTAAAACAGAAATAGGTAATGTCAGAAATGAGAAAGCATTGAAAAAATCGAATTGAATTGGAAGAAATCAGAAAAACATGAAAAATACCTACAATCGCAAGTGAAAAAAATTGGTGAGAAAACGATCCGCGATTGAAGACTGAGAACAGGGCACCCAAAAAGCCATCAACGTCGTTACATGAGTTCCTACCCGCTCACAGATATAGAAGAATCCTTGCTTGGCGGTCTTAACTTCGCCATTTGACATCTATGCCCACCTTGGAAATTATCAGTACAATAGAATCCACCATCGCTTATTGAACAAATCGGGGCGGAAGAATCCAGATAGATAAATCAAAAAGCAGCTGGATCGAGAACCACTTCCAATATTATTATATTCATTAGTCATGAAGTATGAAAAGCTACGAATGGCTCACCATGGGCATCTTCATTTTCATCAGGTTGGAAATTTTTTCCCTTACCCTTTCAACTGAGATTCGTCAGGAGGACGAATAGTTCATAACGTAAGATGTTTTGGTGACGACATAAAGATCAATGACCTCTATGCCGCTCTGGCCTTGTGTACCCCATCCTGACTGGGGTATTGAATGAACAAATCAGCTTTTGGTCAACATATCAAATTTAATAAACATAATTTCAGTTCCAATCGTATTTCAGATATTCTAAAAGAAGTCATTTCAAAAAATTTCAATAGGTTGGATTTTCTAGAAGATTTACAAAAAGACAAAGAATTACACAACAACCCCCTTTGCCTGAATACGCAAGTACAATTAAATAGATCATATATTCCTTTACATAGACGATTAAATTCATCATTTCAAAAATCAAAATTTCTCAAAATTCCAATCGAATGTTTCTTTGCTCACTTTGGAAAACTGTGGTCACTAAATATATCATATGTCAAACCAAATATGTTTGTGTCAATGTAAAATTTTCACTTCCTTTTCCTCCTCATACTCGGCACGTTGGAGATGACTTTCTTTAAAAATATTTTTAAAAATGTTAAAAAAAAAATTCATATTTTGTGCAAATGTTTGCTTATTGTGATGTTCATGTTCATGTCCACTTAGAGTGTTTTTTACTAAAGTTGTACCTTAAGACAGCAGGATCTTCTTGTATATACTTGACGAGTAAGTAATTCTACAATATTAAAAATATTTAAAGTTCAATCTAAAATTAAAACAAATATTGATGGCGTAACAACCGAAAGCGCTTTGCAATTTACAAATAAATTTTTTTTTACACGAAATACGATTCCTTTCCTGATTTAAATTTAGAACTGAAACTTCTGGCATAGAATAAACTCAACACCAGATATGAAATGCTCTTCTCGACGCGCGTTTTACCAACTAAGTTCGCGAGATGATTTTTGGATTTTTGGACGATATTTGTTTTGGATAGATTAGGTTGACAGAGGGTTGAATTATCACCTGATAATCGATTAATAGAATATTTAACGTGCCAGAATCGTCAATGAGGTTGAGTACTCATTTCCATGAGACATATGTTCGTCTTCAGGTAACAAAATCATAACATACTACATGGGCTGAAAAGTCTCGGGCCTAACACATAGATGACACTAGTTTTATTGCATTCACCGCTTTTTCAGTTAGTAGTAGCCGTCAGCAGAAAGCTGTTGAAATTTAATGATATTCTACTCATGAGTTTGTGAGTTATTGTGCTAAGAGTGACACTACTTTTGTAATTTTCAAAACAATAAATCAAAATTATTTCGGGTTTTAATTTAACAGTGCTTCATGATGGGAAAAATATTTAGAAAAATCCACAAAATCGTTTTGAATGATTATTGGAGCGTTTTGAAAGCCGAATTCCAAAGAAACGACCGCAGATTCGCCAGATTTGGCTCCCAGAGGTTATTGGCTATTCGCAGACCTGAAAAAAATTCTCGCCGTTAAGAAATTTTTCTCAAATGGAGAGGTTATTACTAAAACTGAGGCTTATTTTGAGGCAAAAGATAAATCGAGGCAAAAGATAAATCGTGGCAAAAGCGATTTGAACTGCTAGAGAGGCGCTGGAATGATTGTGTGGCTCTTGATGGAAATTACATTGATGAAAAAACGCGTTTTTTTTCGGCCTGGGATTTTTCAGTCCAAGATGTTATGTGCCCAACTGAAGTTTTGAAGTGCCCTTTTAGAGAATATTTTCAGTGAAGATGATTCAGTATCAAACGCGTGTGTTTCACAATAGGTTTCTACTTCCGACAAAGCGTCCATATATCCAACTGAATCAGATTATACTTTATTTTTTCCTATATATGTATGTGCCGCCAAGACAGGATGAGTCAATAAAGGAAATCAGTTGAGTACGATCAGTGCCTAATGTTGTTTTCGTGTTTCTTTATCGGGATATTTATTGGTGGACAAAGAAATAATCCTAAACAAATAGTGCTCGGTTCATGAGACTGTCAACAAATTTAAAATAATACTCAATCACTATGGTATATTTCTCAATACCTACAGACAAAATACATCCACGAGAGGAATAAAAAAAGAGACTGTTGAAAGGAAAGACGCAGGGTAGTAGTACACGTACAATAATAAAGTATTTGAAGGTATGAGATTGATGACATATTTCTGTCTCATTTCGGGATTACTTTTGGATTTGTATATATGCAGTAATGGGATAATTGAGATAATAGTTCCATTCGTGACAGTTTATATCAATAATGCGTGATAACATTTTTATGTATTATAAATGAACAAGCTACGGAGGAAAGTTCTTTGAACGATTTGATAGTTTTGATTTGAGTCATTGTAGATTATATTAATTTATTTCATTACATCGTCTTATGAGGTTTCCATGAACTTCCAAATTTTAATTACGAATCTGTAGCAATTTTTGATTGGCAATTATATCACTCTGGAAATATTTGAAATATATTCAAAATTCTTGAAAAGTTTTTCCAATTTGATATTCAAATACATTATTATTTTTCAATACGGTTATGATAGTTGCTCTAATGGAAACTAACTATATTTCTTTATGTACTATAGGATTCTCAACAAAAATATTTGAAGCTTCATCGTTTGAAAAAATAAAGCATGAGGTACTTTAATGTGTTCATATCTCAATTTTTTCCGGTGAAGTACTTATTTCCATATGAACAATCTCCAGAAGTTAAAATCTTCAATTCTCATTGTGTTCACAAAAGTGAATACATTTGCAAATAAATCTCTGGTGCCTCATTGATGTGAAAATTGACATCAGCACGTTAAAAATGGAATTTTGAACAGATAGATCCCTTGCACTAGAAATGAATTAAAGCATCTTCTTTGAAAAAAATTTATCCAGGTTTGTTAATATTCACAATTGACACGTATCCACAATTACTAGTATCCACAATTGAAACTTCCTGAAGTAAGTTGGCTTGAAATCTTTCAATTCTCATTTCCTTTCTTTTTTGTTAAATTGTTCAATTTTCATTTGTATTGGGTCTTTTCAAAGGATTTCAAGGGATTTCAAATCATTTTATATCATATCAGACAATAAAAGTCCGAACTAATGAAATTCACCATGAAACATTACTATATTACATAAATCTCCAAATCAAAAGGTAGAGCTGACCTTTCAGTATCATGCAAGGTTACTATGCATCAACTCTATCTTTTACTGTTTACGAGACCCCTTTCGGAGATTCAAATTTGAATAACCTCGTATACTTAAGCAGTAAGTTTCGTTTTTCAAACACATTGAATAACTTCCATCCATAAGATCTAGAAACGCCGATGCGTTAAATATAATTTATCTCTCCGAAAGCACTTTTTCAAGACGACCTTGTCTATTATATAATACATCATAAATTCCTCACCTGCCACTATTCTGACTCACCACTCTCTATTTACACACTGTTTACTAAACGAACTGTGCTTTTTTGAATCATTTGTTTATAAAAGCGTCAAAAATTTTGTACACCACCTGTCTAGGAATATCGAAAAACTGTTTCAACACTCGCATACTTCTTAATCGATTTAATGGTGGAAAACCTGCTGAAAAATCAGAGGCATAGGTCGGGGAGAATTGAAAGTTAGGATGGATTACATGAATAAATTTATGATTTTGACACTTCAATTTTCAATAATTTTTCTAAGAATGTATATTATGTCAACTTTATTCATCTTTCATAGATGAGTAGTTTTATTGGTAAAGAAATCCATGGCATTACCTACATTGTTTGAAATGTTTATAGATATATTGTTTGATGTGCTTGTTTTAACTTCATGTAAATACTTTTTTTTCGTGACCATGGTGAATTATTGCAGGATTTCCATTTTAATTAGTCTTGTTGAATTCATAATTTTAAGTGGATTCACACTATAAAGTCGAGAAAGGTTTTATTTTGAAGTAATTTCAGAAGACTGGTTCTTGTTTGATCTACAGTTTAATTTCCAAAATATACTTTTACATTGATCTATAGGTATAATTGCTGCAAAAAAAGAAATATGTAGCAGTACGCTCTCGTGAGTAATATATTTTGGCACAATCATGTCGCTGGAATTGCAAAAGCCGCTTCTCGAAACCTTGGAACACTGTTCGGAACCAGAAAACTACACACCTCCGCAACTTTTGATGCTTTATAAAGCTCACTGCAAGTGGTCGTCGACGCCAACAGGGAAAGTTCTTTCAGGAAGCTGAAGAGCTATACACAAAAATAATCCGACAAGCCATATTTTCGAACTTTGGCCAGCAAACCTTCATGCCACACATGGTCAAAGGCCTTAGTCATAAGTCACCGGCCCCTATTTAACTTGATCTCTTTTTTACACAGGATTTTCATGACTACATTTTGGAGTGATCTACTTGAGTCTTGATACTGTTGTCTTCTCTAGATTATTCAATCCTAAATATGTTCTCGGCTTGGCAATCTTTGCTAAAGGAGCCACGGTATTCTTGGTCTCTTTAGACGACTAACTTTTCCAAAAGGTATAAGGATTATTAATTTACTCATTGGACCTGAATATCTGGTGATTTATATACCTCAATGAATATTTTCTCTGATATGCTTCATTTCCAACAAGGTGTTATGGTTTGACATCGATTATTTTGAATCAGATTCCTTTCCAGTAAATCAAAATAGAGGTCCACTTGATAAAATTCTTGACTATTGCACATCTATAAGTACTATGAATCGGGCTTACTATTTATACAGGGTATAACTAAATGAGTGTAAAACATTTAAGGTGGTGATTCCTCATCGAAAAAAAGATAGGATCTTTCATATAAAGAAATTTCATTGGAGCATCCCTTATTAAGATACAGCCTCTTAAACGGAGTACATAAAATTTGTATAACAATTTTTTTCTATTGAACATTTACTATGATTTCTACATGTTGTACGTTTTGTTATCTATAGATTAGTTTCGTTTATTACCCTTTAATCGTTTAATACACGTACTAACTACAAAATAACAATAAATCCAATTCGCATTTATGACGATGTATCTCTGTAGTTGTACTGTACTGGTTTATTTTGGACAGGCTATTGGAAATACACTTTTAAATTGTAAACAAATAGTGAGACAAAAAGTTACATTGGAAATAAATTTTACGGGTTGCGTTTTCCACCCCTCACAACCATGAGGTGAACCAAATAAATTACTGGCTAAGCGCCTTTTTGGTAGTACAAAACGTCAGGTTAATTTCAATATTGTACCTTTTTCAGTTCTTGTGAAAAAAATTGTTATACAAATTTTATGTATCCCCTTTAAGGGGCTGTATCTCAACAAGGGATGCTCCAATGAAGTTTCTTTATATGAAAGATCCTTTCTTTTTTTCGATGAGGAACTACCTCCCTAAATGTTTTCCATTTATTCAATTACACCCTGTACTAAATAAGTCTAACCAATTCAAAAAACACACACGTGAAGATACCCCCAAAGAAGCCATTGTATGGCGAAACACGTGTTGCGTTTTTTGGAAAACGGTTTAGTGAAAATATCACAATAAAGTGTTTTTTGAATACGTCAGTTATGGATTTTCATCAAATATCGGCCAATTCCATCATATACAATAAGTTTAAGTATCTGAAAAGTTTTTCAAGTATTACTGTCTCTGCCTGCATTTATATGGCTTAAGCCCATTATTTTACGTCAAAATTGTCACTTCGATTTGCTTCAAATTTCCATCATTTGAAATAGATGGACAAACAAAAAGTACCTATTTAGTAACATACAGTGAATATAAAGATGTATGATATTTGGATAGAGAGAAACACCTCGAATCTACGCCTATGTTAATTAGTTTACGTCTTATGTCATCGTTTTCTATGCTCTCTGAAAATTAAAATGATCACGCTTGTTTAGTCTGAACGGTTCTTACCTTCAAGTTGTTTGGCGGCTGAAATGAATGAATACTGAAATAATAACCAAATAGGTAATTCGATAGTTTCGCTTTGATTTGCATATTTTGCGTATCGGCATCGCCGTCAAAATCAAAGCACACTATCATTTTCGTTTTCTAATAACAAATTACAACAAAGTTGCCAGAATGCGCGGTTTAAATATTGCATAACTAGCAGACAAGTAGATAAATTATTGTGACTAGAATTGGAACTCCAACTGGGCAAAATTAGGAAAAATTTATCCTGTAGAAAAGGTTATATATACCCTTGTGAAAAACTTTAGATAATTTTTTAATATTTGGAACTTTGACTATTTGATAAAAATGAATATTTGACAGGTTATTATTCAATACAGTAAAGTTGATTTCAAGTTTTCACAAATTAGTCGTAGAATGTGACTTTTCATTTTTCCCACACATACGACTATAAAAAATGTACAGGGTGAGTCAACAAGTTCCTTCAATCCATTGCTATCGGGGAAAACAATTGTTCGAATTGTTCAATTTTTTCGCAGTCATATCGATAAAATTATTTTCTCGCATACTGGGCGATTCAGCCAAGCGTGGCCAACCAAAGTTATATTTTTTCAAATGGAACACCCAGTATATGAATACGTCATTCGATTTAATATTTTTTAGCTCGTTCCATGTCTGCTATAGATGTTGAAGGAGTTTGGTAGACAATCCATTTGGTATACTCCCATAAAAAAATCCATTTCGGTCAGGTCAGGTGATTTGGGTGACCACGATGCCCACCCTTAGATATCCATTTTTGAATGGAATGATCGTACTTTAGTTCTAAATTGTGGTGGTGCACCGTCTTGTTGTAGCCATATTCTAAATTTTGTTCCATATGGAATCCCGTCCAATAAATTCGAAAACTCATGCCGGAGAAATCTTACATTTGAATTGAAGGGGTTATATTTTTAGTAGTGAAACAGCTGAAACAGCTACTTTCATATTAACATTGAATTACACGAAGGAAAAAAGTTCTTTCGAAACAAATATTTTTATATGAACATTGAATTATTCAGAAGATACTTTTTTCTACCCACTTTGTATGGAATAAAATCAGATATCATTCACAGGAGTTCTACTTTAAATGAATGGTAACAAATTGCACTTACATGGAACACTCACTGGTAGACAGTACCAAATTGAATAACATTATAGAAAATACACACTATTACGATTTTTAATGTCACGGAATAAGTTTAATCTACTTATGTCATCGATGACATTGTAATGACATTCATTCACCCATTTGATTGAATCCCAGCCTAGACGAATCTTATTTGGAAAATGACCACATTTTGTTTTGTATCAAGATGGAGTAGTAGAAATCCAGTAGGGTTTTTCGTTGCAAAATAATGCTTGTTATGCCGATTCACAGTTCCATTTTAATTAAAAGTCACTTCATTAGAAAATAACACGAAATCGAAAAAACAATTTCTGATTGATATGTTCTAAGCTCCATCGGCAAAATTTAACACGTTTTTCAAAATCTCTTCCTCTTAACTCTTACATCAATTGCATGAGGTTAGAATGAAATTTTGCTTGCTCGTATCATTCGAGACACGCTGGTTTGAGAAAATCCTAATTCCCTGCTCAGGTCTAGGGTACTCACATGAGGATTTTCAACAAGGTGAAGAACAATTTGAAATGTAGTCGCTTCTCTTCTCGTAACTGACATTACCAGTTCATTAAAATCTTGTTTTTAGAGCCTGAAATGCCCTTCTATCTGGTTATTTTCTTTCGGGGAACTTTTCTTCACAAATTCTAAATGCAAGGAGGCAGTTTCCGTCCTTTCCCCCTAAGCATATACCATTTGCACCATATCTTCCAATACATTTGTAACAGATTATATATTTTGTTTCTTGTTGCTTTGAAATATATGTAATTCATGTATTATTCAGTATATTTTTTTGTTTCATTCAGTTAGCTATGAATGAGATATGTTTATAAAAAAGTTGTTATTGTGGATTGTCAAAAAAATTCAATAGACGTCAAAAAGTAAAATTTGGTATTTTCTTGAAAAATAAACTATCTAAAGGAATTACAACATTCATAATGAAAATGATTCATTCTACACTCGAAAGAAACTTCAACACATATCCCAGTTATGGATAACTGGGTTTCTAAAGAAAAAAGCAGTATGAATATTCTATAGGATTTTTTCTTACCGTTGAAACAGCTGATAACTATCACTAGATAGTATGAAAAATGCTAATGTACTAGCGATTAGTTTGAATATTCGAAAAACAAATTTGAATAAGTGAACGTTGTGGTTATAACAATTACTAAAACTTGGTATAATTTGTAAAATAGAAATTTCGTGAAAATGTGAAATGTTTAAACATTCCATACAAATGAAAAATACAGAATATGACTGTTTGAAAACGATTGAAACTTGACTGGTTTTACCGAGCACCCGATATATTGATTCCGAAAGTTAAGATTCCAGAAATTATCATAGTGAGATTGACTAACTATTCCTGAAAAATCCACTTAACTGCTGTAGACAGTTCGAAAAATTGTTTTCTTTGATAGCAATGGACCGGGGGTCTCTTGTTGACTCACCTTGTATAATATTACTATTCACCTTTCCTGAATTTTTAGATTTCATGACTATCTTTTTAAACTAGTTTTCAAGAATGATCCTATAATGAAAGATTATTTGTGTTTAAGTAATAATAACAATCATAATAACAATAATGATGAACTCGATTTAGTTTTCGACACTGAACGAGGTGACCACAACTCTGTCACCGAGTTTGAATCCGTTCAGCAAAAAGGTCAGATAAAAGGCGCAGAGATCACCTCACTTCTGCGGAAACACAAGGATAAGCCAATGCATGGGGTCTTAGACCTTGGCTTATGAAAGCGCCTGACTTTTGTTTTGAACAGTTTGAATGAGCTGAAGTCGGAAACTGAGGGGTTCATCATGGCTTGCCAGGATGATGTTTTCAACACCTTAGTCTACCGCAGTCGCGTGATGGGTATAGAGCTTTCTGACATAAGGTGCAGACCCTAATGCAATTGCTATCAGCATCTCCAGCATATGCGGTCTCGGCCTATGTCCATGGAGATAACGCGGCCCTTAGAGTACTATATTATCATCTACGGCACTCTTCCGGTATTGACGAGACAACGGTGTTTCCCTACGCTCCGGGGAATATTGAATCAGTTATGGATAACAAGAAGTACCGATTTTATTGGAACTATCCGTTCCCACCCCCTTAAGCTTATACAAGCTAATAAGCCTGATGTAGGCCTTTCTTCTCGACTACCAGACCAAGACAATATTTGTTGTGGAGTTTTCAGCTCTTGGCGAGACGAATATCTTTCGAAAAGAGGAGAAAAAATGGATGAATGATCAAAAGTTTTTTTCTTCGAATTCCGCAGACTCTATCCAGATCATACTATCAAGATGGTTGTTCTGATTATTGGAGTCCTTGGTGGAAAGATGCCCTCTCTACTCTCGAATCTTAAAATCATACCGGCTTGCCGCACTAAGGCAGAAATCTTAGCGGGATAGATTCAGAAGGATGTCATTCTTGGCTCACTGCGCTTGCTCAGGGCACATGATTCTCGTATCCAATGAACACTTACCCCACGGTGTGGGTAGAGGTCGTTGGTTGATAATGCTGGCGCGCCCTCCCAAATGTATTGGGGCTTCGTGGGATAGGGCCTGACCAGCGCAAACTACGGTTGAATAATAATAATAATAATAATAATAATAATAATAGTTTTTATTAGGTGAAATAAGATATAAAAACCAAAAGACGAAGTTCAAAAATGCAGTGTAGAATACTACAGGCTTGTTCTACCACTTAATCCCCACAGCCAGCTACGAGAATTGGCAACAAAAATATAACAAATACATACAAAAATTGAAAAAGAAATACATAATGAACCTGATGATCATCATGATGAACATCATGATCAATCAGCTTTCAAATAACAACAAAAAATAAATATACGTAGGTATGAATAAATTATTGAGTATGTCAAGTATGTGTACCTAGTTGCCTGAAAATACCTATATCAAGAAATGTTTTAAATAGGGGGAAGTTTATTGTAAACATTGCATATTTGATACGTAAATGATTGCTTGAAGAATTCGTGAGTGTGTATCGGAGGAGTTAATAACCATTTGTACCATACATTCAAGTTGTGTAAGTCAGTATGAAATGTAATTTTATTGTACACATAAGTCGGAATTTCATTACAGATAACCTTATGATAGATACACGCAGTAGCGTGTATCTATCGATACACGTAGCGATACGTGTAGCGATCTTCGGTTTTCCATATTGAGCCAACACGTTTCTGAAAGCTTTGATGAGATTATGTTCCATCTGTGTACCACATGAATGAGTAAATAAATATGAATATTAATAGTTTGAGAAGATACTATTCTGTTAAAAAAAGGAGGGTTTCATTTTTCTTAAAAAATATATATTTATTCATCCTCATCAAAGTATCCCCCCTCAAATAAAATACACTTGCGCCAGCGTTTTTTTTATTCCTCGAAACAGTTCTGGTATGCACTTTTTGGTATGTTTTTAAGCTCTCTCAGCGATTCGGTTTTTATCTCCTGAATCGTCGTGAAACGCCGCCCTTTCATGGGTCACCTTCAATCTTGGGAACGGTGGCTGAGGCATGATTACGGTTCAAATATGCTAAACAGCTAAAACTGATCAATAGAAAACAAAAAAAATTTTTTTGTTAACATATTTTAGAGACGAGAGTACCAATAAAAAAATGAAAATGAAAATCGCTAACTGAATGTACATAGCCCGCGAAATTTAGTATGTACCAGTATATTCGAAAACCGTTCGACAGTTATGTAGCATTACTTCTGAAAATCTACTGAGTCGGTGAAACATAAAAACATGAAAACTCTACTCAAATTGAAATGAAAATGTTGATGAAGTAGTCAGAACATTTGAATGGAGGCTGTAAAAATTCAACTAAGATACTGATTGAA
This sequence comes from Leptinotarsa undecemlineata, assembly GCA_015342065.1. Lineage (NCBI taxonomy): Eukaryota > Metazoa > Arthropoda > Insecta > Coleoptera > Chrysomelidae > Leptinotarsa > Leptinotarsa undecemlineata. The sequence goes on from WOGP01001968.1 coordinate 16,413, forward strand.
ATATTTGGTTTATATTTTGAAAAAATGGAGTCATATTAGATGCTTCTTATGTGCATATAATACATTTTTTTTTCATATACCTATTTGAATATTCCTTGTGTTATCCTTTATTTCCTTGAAATAATAAATCAGTTATCAAATATCGCCTGAGGCTGTTGATTTCAAATTTCTATGAACTGATCCTGAATGTTTTGGCATCTCTAGACATGTGTTCTATTTTCTGGATCATAAAGTTCACTCGCTTTCATCAAAACTTCGATAATAACAAAACAGAATTAGCAAACGTGAATAATCTTATAATATCTGAGAGCTGAATGTTAACATTTTCAGGCACGATTTGCGGACAGCATGTGTACGAAAGTTCGCAAAATTACTCATTTTCAGGTCAAAAAACATGATCCTTGATCTTTGATCTTAATAGGTTGTGGGTCATTTTAACAGGTATTTATCGAACATTTACTTGCAATGAGCATTTCTGAGTACAGAGAAATATACTGCGGACACGTGTTTCTGGCTATAGGCGGTGCAGCCAAGTGCAAAGATAGGCAACACTTGGTTGCCGAAAACAGAAAACAACACATACCCACGGATTCAACAACTGGAGCCTGGAAGTATCAATAACAGAGGCGCATCTATTAGGAACTGATCAGCCATCGACCCTTTGAGATATGATACGGTCTTTTGAAGTTCGACCTGATCACTGTTTCTCAACTCATCAACACTCAGTTTGAACAATTACCTTCAAGTTCAGATGAACCCAACAAGATTGGTAGATCCCAATACTCTTGTTGATTAAGACAAGTTATGAACAGCCATGTAATATGCAGCGTGTCATCTGAATGTTTATGAAATAAAAGATGATGGTTTTATTGGTGAAATTGATTGGGCCGTGAAGATGAAATGGACCTTGTTTTCCGTCACTAAAAAATGGGTATCCACTTCACTTCACTGTCTTGAATTTTTTTTTATAATTTAACAAATCCCTACATAGAGACTATGTATAGTTTTTAGAAAAAATCGGTTCACAGAGTATACAAAAATGGGATTTTTTATAAATATGAAGAATTTTGTTTTTTGAGAGATAAGTGCAAAGCTTCGAGAAACACTTGCCATCAAGAATACATAATTGAAATGGAGAATAATATCAACAATAATCCTAGAAGCTTCTGGAATTATACTAATAATGAAAAAATCACACCCCTTACCATTGTGTAAATTGTGGAATTGTGGAAGGCGCGGTGGTAGTGCGCCCGACTCACGATCAGAAGATCGTGGGTTCGATTCCTGCCTCGACCAGATATTTTTCTCGAGAGAA
>WOGP01001969.1:0-13233 GCA_015342065.1 Leptinotarsa undecemlineata
GTCTGGTTAGAGTCTGCGGAGTTCGAAGCGAAAATCTTGATATTTTATCCGTTTCTCCTCCTCTTTTCGGACGATATTCGTCTCGTCAGGAGCTGAAAACTCCACGACAAATATCGTCTTGCTCTGGTGGTCAAGAAGGACTACATCAGGCTTATTAGCTTGTATAAGCCGGAGGATGGGGAACGAATAGTTCCAATAAATTCGGCACTTCTCGTTCCCCATAACGGATTCAATATCCCCCGGAATCTTTCAAAGAAAGGGAGGAAGCAATGAATAGAACTCCATACATAGTTGTGTAGATCATGCAAAGTGGTAACTTTCAGACACAAACTGGAAGAAAAATCAAACCCTCCTGAAACAGCTATTTTCATATAAACATTGAATTACGCGTAAGAAAATTTCTTTTGAAACGAATATGATCACTGAATTATACGAAAAAATATTTTGTGTACTTAGTTTGTATTCCAAACAGTCGTTGAGGAATTGAATCAGATATCATTCACAGAATTCCTACAAACCTGTGGTAGACATCGATGTTTCGCCGCAAGACACTTGCCTAAGGGATTTTCAGTACCAATCTGGATAACATTATAAGAAAAAAATTAATTGTTTTTTTTCTTATGTATAAAGTTACTTCTTTTAAAATTTATTGCTTCCTTCCTTTCGTTGGAATATTCCCACATTTTTTTTATCCCAAATATTATGTTCTCATGATATTCAATTTACTTTCGAAAAAAAAAATACGGTAGTCAGATATTTTCAACTCATAATTAAATTATTATCCATATTATTAAGAAAACAATTTTCATAGTATGACGCGTTTGAATATCAATACAGTAGCACCATTTATAAATAATAAAATTGTTTTTGTCAAGACAACAAAATATTTTTTTTTGTATACTGTACATTTAAGTTTATATGGAAGTAGTTATTCCGAAAGAATTTTTTCCATTCCTGTAATTCAATGCTCTTGTCAAATTAGTCGTTTTGAAAGATTTTTTTATCTCACAGTTCATATCTAAAAGAAACATTTACTCATTACCTACTTGTCTATTATTTTCATAGTTTTTCTCTCCTTCCTTTGGAAGTTCTGAAAAATTTTCGTTTATTGATGGTGAATCAAAGAAAGCCAAACACTTTTTTTCACAAAAAACTATCTACTAAATTTATTCCCTTTTAAATTTATGATGATACTAGTTACTCTATCAATTGCAAAGAACATGACCTGCTTATGGTAGGAATAATGTACCACACACATTAAAAAAAACTTACTAGAGAATAATACAACAAACAATGTTTGAAAGTACAAAATTGTCAAACTATTTTGCAACATATTTTTTTATTTGTGCCTTGTATTTCGTGCAATTGAGTTTTTCATATGTGTATGCCTTTTATTACATATAATAACACCATAAAAAATATATTTCTGACCAAATTTGCTTTTTTTGGCCAAAACTTTATTCTTCACTTTCTCATAATTTTTTTTTTTTTTTGTTTTTGATTTACTAGCTATAAACCAAATTCCTTTTTTTCATCCCTGTTTCTTAATAATAATTGCAATCTTTTGTGGGCTGTGAAATCATTAAAATATATTTTTCTACATGATATTTTGAGTCTAATGAGCTAAAATTTTTAGGAGCTTTGTATATGCTTGAAATTTAATCTGGCTCGTGAGTCGCCAATCTTCAGGACAAATACTGGAAACCCCATTATTATTGATAGTTCGATTGTCATATACTACAATGAATTACCAGATGCTTCCTTGTATATGAGTGTTCCGTGGTAGTGGACGGACGTCAAATTGTAAAACCTCCTTTATAATAATAATAATAATAATAATAATAAACGTCTTCATTACTACAACCACACAACACAAATAACAATATTAAGTTCTAACTACATATATAAAGTTATAGTAAAAGGCAAAGTTCAATTTTCACAGCTATGCAAATAACTTGTAGAATTGGCCGCGGTGGTAGTGTGCCTGACTCACGATCGGAAGGCCGTAGGTTCGATTCCCGCCTCAACCAGATATTTTTCTCGAGAGAATTTATCTGAGACTTCTGAGACTTGTCGTTCATATGGGGCAACAGCTGATTAACAGAAAAACAGACTTTTTTTCAAGTGCTAATAACTGCCGGTATCCGGCCCGGCTGGTGGATAACCACGTAAATTGAGCCATGTATGTCAAATTGAATATCTGAATGTTTCCCGAAGAGGAAGCGACTTGTGAAAAATTAGGTTTTTGCAACGATCATTAAAAATAGAAAAAGAGAGAGATATACAGAAATTGGTGAAATATCATCGCTTTTCTCTAGCGTATGAATTATTCCACAAAACTGATTACCATTTCTGTGTTTGTGGGATTTTCCGTTTGGAACAAACCACCAGATATGATCAGATTCAAAAGTATGAACCGTTACCTAACAATTTTGATCCGTGGTATCTTGATGAACTTCTTCTTGATATGCCTCATTTCATAAAATAATTACAAATCGATTCGCATCGACGGGTCATCGGAATCATCCGCTTATTATTTGATGGATTGCCATAGATTTCCTTTCTTAGAAATCTCGATCGGGTCACGACATTCGTGAATCATTTTCGTAACTTCGGTTTCAGAATATCCGAGACATGGGAAATTTTCTGATGAAGAAGGAATATCACTACGATTTGTGCAACTAATACAAAAATTTCGAAATACCGACTGTTAATCCAGATGATCAACTTATTTCCCTATATTCTTGCTAAACATCTCTGATGTTTGTAAAAATTTGAATTTAAGTTCTACTTCATAGTATGGGGGTTGCTTTTTCCTCGTGGGCTACAAATATTTTCATTGGAATTAGTTCGGGAATGGATAGAATGATTAATACTATGCAACTTTTTGCTATGAGAGTTTTGATCAGATTTGAAGTCCATTTTGATTATTTAGCAAGGAATGGTCTTTTGTTGAAAGAAATCCACAATATAATTTTATTTATAATTCAAAGCATTGATTGATCCACATTATAGATATACTTTGCCGCCTATCATTGATAGTTCTTAAGTAAATGGCCAGAGATTCAAACCACTCTGGCCATTGAAGAAACCTACAAGAAACCTCCAGTGCGATTGAGATACGTTGCCGATAGCTTAATAATATGGAACCATGAAAATACTGAACTAAATGCCTTCCTGAAATACATCAACAGCGTAAGACCTTCCATCACTTTCACAATGGAGGACTGACACTTTGTGGGAAACATCTGTATACCGAAAACCCACTCATACTGGACATTATCTGAACCACGAATCCAACCACCATCAATCGACTAAAACAGGAATCATCAAGACTCTATTTAGACCGTGCGTTCGGGCTCTGTTATACGAAGGAAGGTCTCGAGAAGGAACTAGACATCATCAAAAATGATCTTCTACGGAATGGCTACTCCAAAGAGATGTGGGAGATATTTGGTTAAAACACAGTAGGAACCTTGCAAGGAAGAGAAGCCGGACTGCGATTCCAAGAAATGCATTTACCGGATACCCTGTGAGTACGGAAACTCCTATATCGGTGAAACTAAGAGGCCTTTGAATGTTCGCATCGCCGAGCACAAGAAACACACACAGCGAGGGGAAACCAGCAAATCAGGAATAGCAGACCACGTTTGGACATATCAACACAACATCGAGTGGTCCCAAGCTGAGATCATACACAGGGAGAAGCCGCATACATGTTGTCCAACAGTGTATTCAGCCAAGCTAGCGTAGAGATACGCAACATATGGAAACTCATAATCAAGCAAAAAATGGCCAACTCCTGCCAAACGGTCATCTCTCACTAAATAGGTGAAGCGGAAAAAGGAAAGCTGAGATAAGTGAAAGTACTCGAATGACCCATAGTCATCTCTCGGAGTATATGTCCAGTCATCACCGGAAGACGATTGTGGATACTATGGAACCAATAGAAAGTAAAACGTCGTGATATGCCGTGATACGCCGTTTTACTTTCTATTGGTATTTTAAACAAATGAATTGTTTTGACTCTTGCATTTAGGTGATACATGAATTAAGTTGATTTTTGACAATTTTTATTCGTCGCTGCGGTTGAACGGATTATTACCGTCCTATGACCAACGCCATACATATATGCAGTTGAGTAGTTCCACAAAAATACGCCCGACGTCAGCGCCGAATAAAAATTATCAATTCAATTCATCTATCACTGAAATTCAACAAACAAAATAATTCAGCTCATTTCAAAGAAATATTATTAATCTTGTAAAAATGAATTGTTTTGATTGTTGCTTTTAGGTGATACATGAATTGAATTGATTGTTGATAATTTTCATTCGTCGCTGCGGTCGGACGGAATATTGTGTAACTATATTGTGTTAGACTTTCATGTTGCCAGATTTAAAAATTCAGCTTCTGCAAGATTCCGCTCGACGCTAGCGCCGAATTAAAATTGTCAACAATTGTTTTCATTCATTTACCTATAATTATCAACAAACAATTTTATTCAAGTTTCACAGAAATTGTAGTAAATTATTCGATAGTTACAAAAAAAGTATATATGACACATTTACTTCCAAAAATTTCAAACAATGAATCTATATTATAACTGCTCGCAACTTTTCATCAAACAAATTATTTCATGTAACATTTTAAATCAAGTATCATTTAAAATAGAACAAATTTTGCGAACAATCGTTTTTAATATGTCTAACAAATGCATGAGTTAATTAAATTCAAACAAATAAATTGTTAGTTGAATAAATTGAGGATTGGATATTTGTGGCAATGAAAAGTAAAACGGCATTCCATAGGATACTAATAATAGAAACGTCGTGAAGTAACTTGTCTTGGATTCTCTTAACTTTTTATTTTTAATTTTTATTTTTTGTTCAATTGTTCTATTTTTACTTGTATTTCATTTCACCGTAATTTCATTTTAAGTTTCTTGCTTACTATAATTGTTATTTTTAGATATTCTTTTTTAATTTTTCTTTTTATTAGTTCTTTCTGGGGTTTCAAATTTTTATATAATATCAGACAATGGAAGTCTGAAGTAATGAAAATCATTCTGAAATATTGTCAGTCATCTTCAAACAATAGTTCTTGAGTAATTTTTTGCAATTTTTGATCAGAGATATGCCCCAAAGTATCTAAACAGTACAGTTTCAATAATATGTTTTACACGGTTTTCTACCACTTAGTTCAGTTGATTATCGCACTGGCGGTCGTTTTTCTATTTCCATTTTTTTTTCTGGAATTTAAAAATTTTCCTGATTTTGAAGTTTGACAACTGACATAATTTTTTCTTCCATCAATAAATGCAATTCAATTGCTACAAAATGAATATGTTGAAATCAAATTGATTTTTTTTATATTCACATAATGTATATTGTGAATACAACCTCATCATCTATTTTATTTTGTGGTAATTAGTTACTGAACGAAATTATCAGTTACTTTATATGTGTACTATTTTTTCTTTTTTTTTGTACACTTGTATCTTTCAACTGATAAATAAATAATTATCATTATTATTAATTATTATTAATAGCTCCCAACATATAAAATTGAAACCCTCGGTATATAAAAACATCAATATTTTAATAACTTCCATATCAAAAAGTGCAACCAAGTAATTTTTTTACCATTTTTGATAACTGAAAAATCACTATCACATTTTTTTAGGTTATCTGGAACAGAAAATTAGAAAAATAACATGAACATTCAAATTTCGCAGGCTACTTACTTTGGATTAACATTTTTTTTTATATTAGTACACTCGTCATGAACATTTTTTCAAATTTTCAGCTATTAGCATGTTTAGTTTGTTGGTGAGAGGCATTAAAGTTAGAATTGTTTTGCGTGTCTGGCAATTTTTTGCTATCAAAATAAATGTATCATAGACTTATAATGAAATTTTGTGTAAACAATGGACTCAAGTGCTAAAAAACACTTAAAATGTTGACAGTGGCATACGTTGATTGACCTCCGAGTTATAAAAATGTTTACAAGTGGCGTCTCATGCCATGCAATTTTCTCGGAATTGCTGAACGACATCAACGGCAATCCAGATTTGCTTAAAAGGGTCGTCATAACTGTTGACGAATCGATAGTAAATGGTTATGATATCGAAACCAAAGTCCAATCGTCCCAATAGAAGAGCTCAGGAAAGGCAAAATCAAAATCGAATGTCAACGTTTTTTTCGATTACCGTAGCTTAGTGCATCAGGATTTATTGCCACATGGTCACACGGTCAATAAGGAATATTATCTTGAAGTTATGCGCCGCTTGCGAGAAGCAATACTAAGAAAACGTCCGGTGTGGTCGGAAAACAATTCAAGGCTTTTGCATCATGATTATGCACCTGCCCACTCGTCATTGCTTGTTCGTAATTTTTTGGCTAAAAACATTATGGTAATCATGCTGCAGCCACCGTATTCACCAGAGTTGCTCCTTTGCGACCTCTTCTTGTTCCCAAAATGGATGAAGTCCTTGAAAGGAGGACGTTTTGCGACGATTGAGGAGAAACATTTTTCAGGTTCAATTCAACATATGTCGTACCATCAGATGAAAAATAAATTGTGGTTCGTTCGACTCTTCTACGTCGTCATCAATGCAAAAAATTCAGTGATTGAGACTCAAAATCAGATACAATTCAACGAACCCAATTAGAGTGAATCTGCGTTCTCGATTTCTTTCGAGATCCATCGTGATCGAACGGATTTCAAGTTCAACTTTCATAACGTCTATTATGATTTCTATTTCTTGTTACATTTTTATGTAACATTCATGAGAAATCACGTGCAGACGTATTATCCGATCACGTCACACGAGTTTAGTTTGGATACGTAAGCTGTTATCCATGTCATCATATCTATATTACTCGCACTTCAGGCCCGGCTTCAAACTTTGGGGCTCTGATATTTTTATTGAGCCCTGTACAGAAAAAAAAAACAAAAAGTGGGACATACATTTTTTCGAATGAATTCTTGTACTTGAATTGTGTAAGTTTTGGACTTGGAAAAATATAATATAGAAGGATATATGTTCTGATTTGTCGTATTTATGGCCAAACTGAAATTAAATAAGTGATGGATTCGGCTATGAAACCGCAATTCAACAACTTTTACAGTTGTGTTCAATATGGTACATTGAACTCAGCTGAAGAAACTATGTATAGTGCTGGGGTTTCTCCTTTATCAATGTCTTTCTGTCCTTCCCGATAACTTTTTTCCAGATCTTTCTCTCTTGGATTTTCTTGCCTATCGCTTTCTCCCTAACTTCATTTTATTCGTTTTATCTAGGTTGTTTTCAGTTAGTCTCTCTCTTCTGTAATGGCCGCTGCTTCCTATTCAGGCGCAATTGGGGCCAGCTCAATACGGGGGGTGTTCCTTGTCTGGGTTAGCACCCATTGACAACCCTTATATTAAGTTCTAATTCAAACTTGTACTACACTTATTTAAATTTTGCAGGCACGTTAAATAACGGCAGACAACACAAAACACATTAAAACTTAGCCCCGATGCAACACGTGGTATCCACGTACCATCTATGTGGACGAACTATACATGTCCGTCCACTACCACTGCTACACCAGAACGAACCATTGAATACGTATTTAATTCAATCGAAATGAGCGACATTTGGATTGGTATACTTTTACCAATGTTACACAGGTTGATCAAATTCGTCAGCATAAAAATTGTGTCCTCGGTATTTAATGATATCGACATAGGTGTTTTTGCCTGGAGAAGGTTTTACCGGTGAGAAAGTGTTGATAGTCTAGGCTACCGCTGCAGAATCACTACGTCCATAGCGTAGTTAACCAAACTCAGATTTTTACATACATTTGTGCCAGTGGACGCAAATATTTTTAATTAAAAAAATCGTGTATGCTTCGAACCACACGACTGAAGTGAAACTTCTACAGCTCATTCATATGAATGTATGTATTTATAATGGATATATCGGAGAAAACAAATAAAGTATCAGAAATCTGAAAACAAATTTCATAATAATTGAGTAAATATGGAAAAAACAAAAATTGTAACTAACGGAGAATTATCTTCAAAATTGGTTCTTCATTGTCAAACATAACTGAAAAATTCCAGATAAATTTCCAGCTAGGTTAGGTGTATCACAAGGATCGAATCTAAGTCCACTTCTGTGCATATTTTTCATCAATAATTTACCGTCAGCTTTGATATTCATATAGATTGTCGTCTTTTTGATGATTTTAAACTTTTCAAATCAGTCCAAACAGTCTGATGTGAGATATGTTATTTTAGGATAAAGGATTCACATATTATGCAAATGTTTGCTCATTGTGATGTTCATTTTCGTGTCCACTCAGAGTGGTTTTTACTAAAGTTGTTGTACTTTAAGACAGCAGGATCTTCTTGTATATACTTGACGAGTAAGTAATTCTACAGTATTGAAAGAATTTAAAGTTCAATCTGAAATTAAAATGAATATCATTGAATATTACTGATGATGGCGTAACAGCCGAATGCGCTTTGCAATTTACAAATAAATTTTTTTTACACGAAATACGATTCCTTTCCTGCTTCAAACAGTCTGAGACTGCACATATCAGCAAAAGGATTTTATTAACATTTCAGATTGGAGTTTGAAGAAAAAATGTGAGAGTTTTATTGTATTGTCGCAACTCAGTACTCGCTTTGCTCATCACGAGAGGATTTATCGCTGTTTTAACCAACCCTTTCTCATCCAAAAAATGAAAGAACTCATTTGAAACTGAATGAAATATATATTATGATGAAAACGAAAAGATTACGCTAAAAGTAGTTGATGAAACAGTTGAGAAATATATGAAGAATCACCAAAAAACTTACATACATGACATACTGGTCACCTTATCAAAATAAAATTCTTTATACGCATCCGTGCAACTTTGCGTATTTGGAGATTGTTTTATTTTTCCATATCCTGTAATCGTATTAATTTTGTTAATATTGAAAGATGGAATTATGAATATTGAGTATTTTTGTCGTAGAACATTGAAGTTCCGGTTGAAACATCTTTCAATTCATGTATTTGCTTGAATGGATTTGAATTATTTCATGACTATTTTCCATCCTTCCAAGTAATGATGGGTTTCATAGAGGGATTGACCCGGCTCTTACTCCATCAAGTATTTTAGTAGCTTGATTTTTTCAAATAAAAATATTGGCGGCCACTTTTTGACTGTCAACCTGTCATAAATGTTTTTTCCTATTCATAAATATATGTAAAAATTTGAGTTTGATTAACTACGCTATGAACGTAGTGATTTTGCGGCGGGATCCTGTACTGTAGTCGGTTGGTGAGAGGTCTGCGCAGTATGATGTGTGAGGCAGGCCTTTAACGCTAAATTCATTAAATTTTTGGGCGGACAATTGTGAAACCTGCGGTCAAACATTGTCGTGGAGCAGGATTGGAACTTTTCTGTTGCCATTGCCAGCTATTGTTGACAGAATTTTTGGTTCATTTCGTCAACTTCTTCACAATAAGACTCTGCTGTGAAACTTTGGCCTAGTTGCAGAAAGTTATAGTGAATCACACCAGTCGCTGACCACCATGGTCTCTTTTGGTAGGTGCCTGGGTGTCCAACCACTATCCTGAACGTCTCCTGTTGCCGTAAAGGATCCACTTCACATCCCACGTGACGATCCGAACCAAAAAAAAATGTCGTTTTGGTTGCGCAACAGCAAACAAAAACACACCTTGAGACATGAAGGTTTCTGTCGCTAATTGAAATCATGTGGCACCCACTTTTTGTGCTTTCTGACCTTTGCAATACATTTTAAGTCATCAAAAATGGTACGAAGTCCATCCCATATAATGTTTATGATGGGTCAGTCTCTACTGGGGTCCTAGAAACGAAATTTCATATCGAACAGTGCGTTGTTCAACACTATCAATGTCAAATGCCTGGTTAATTTTTAAAGCTATTTCGACAGCGCTTTGGTTGGCTGAAATTTGCCCGAAAATTGCTCAACAAGATCAGATATAAATAAACTAAGAAAAGACAAATATCAAAATTTCGTAAAAAATTAATAGCGTTAATATATGGAGTACAAAATCACCTAAAGGTCAATGCATACCACGACACAGTAAATTGAATATTCATTGCGATATATGACTACAAAAACATATAAAATTAAAACGGATCCAAGTTGAATAATATCATTATCAAATATGAAAAACAAGAAATGTTTTATACAATGTTTATGTTTTTATACAATATTATATTATCAAATATATCTCCAGCTTCCAGAACAAGATTCCACTCTGAAACCTGTAATGGTATGGATACATGGAGGAGGTTTCTTCACGGGTTCAAATAGTACAAAACTTTACGGCCCTGAATATATAATTACCAAAGATGTCGTGCTTGTAACAATCAACTATCGTCTAGGATTCTGTGGCTTTCTGACTTTGAAAGATTCTTCATTGGAGGTACCTGGAAATGCTGGATTGAAAGATCAAGTGTTGGCACTGAAGTGGGTACAAAGAAACATAAAACACTTCAATGGCGATCCAAATAATGTCACTATTTTTGGTAAGTGAATGAATTGGAAAAAAATCTATTGTTTTCTGTAACTGTTCCTTTCCCTGACCTATCTGAAGAAAGACAAATGCGTACAATGTTTATCAATCCTATAGTCTCAACTGATTGTTATGGGGATATTTATTAGGGTGATTTTATGGATGATTGAGGGAGAACACTGTGTAGGATGCATTTAAATAAGAATTTATTTCCATTTACTCTTCAACTATCAAGTTCATTTTTGCCAAACAACTTCTTGTTATCATTGTTATGAGTGGAATAGCTATTTAGATGACTAATTTTTCTTGGGGCGCTATCTCTCAGCCCTGTTGATTTTTCAACGACTTTGACTACTTCTTTTAAACATATTTCATTCATTTTACACCTATCAAATGGTATTCACGGTGATACCTTCCATATCTGAAGCAGGTTTCAAGTATAACATCAAAACCTGCTTCAGATCCGGAAACACTATCCGTAGCAGCCTCACGAAAACCAGGCCATCAAACGTGGGCTGCGATTCCAAGAATTGCATTTACCGGACACCCTGCGAGTGCGAAAAATCCTATACTGATGAAATTAGGAGGCCATTGAAATTTTGCATTGCCGAGAACAAGAAACACACACAGCGAGGAGAAACTAGCAAATTCGGAATAGCAGAGCATGATTGAACTCATCAACATGATGAGGTTCAAGTCAACATACCTAGAACTTCACTGTTTAAGACCTCTTTCATTTGAGGAACTGCGTTTATATGCAATAAACTTCGTGAGAACGTTTTTCTGAATGAATTTATTCACCAGCGATTTATATTTGACGTGAATCGCTACTTTGGTACAGGCACCGCTCTCATAGTGCCTTGAGGATTTTCCTGTAGTGCTTGTGATCTGTCCTTAGAAAAAAAATACGCAACATATGGAAACCAATAATCAAGTGAAAAACGGCTAGCTCCCTCTAAAACCGGTGAAGCGGAGAGAGGTAAGAGGGGAAGGTGAAAGTACTCGAATGACCTATAAATAGGTAGGAATAGAAATAAATAGGAAATAGGAGGAATAAGTCCAGTCATCACTCGAAGACGATTGTGTACATTAACGATCGTAACGTCGTGAAGTAACTTGGCTTGAAATCTTTTAATTTTTAATATTCATTTCTTGTTGACTGTTCAATTGTTTTTGTTGTTGTTTTTTATATCATTGTAATTTCAGTTTCATTTTGCTTGATATAATTGTTATTTTTCAGCTAATCTTTTTATTTTATTGATTTTTTCAGGGATTTCAAATCATCCAAACTAATTAAATGCAAGCTTATGCTCCATATAATATGGTCTTTTAAATACGCGCTATGAAGATATTCTGTTCCGATGAACTTCACTCACATGTCATGTTTGTCTCCAACGTGTGTTTACTCATTGGTTAGAATCAGTTGATTCTATTTTTGATACTTACATATAAATGTTGTTAATGTGTTTATCAGCTCACAGAACACATTTTTCTTTACTTATATCAGAAACATTGCTGTAATGAACCTTCTTCCTGAAGTGTGAAAAATCACTCACTAGCAGCGCTAGTAGTTCGATAGGGACATACACTGCCTAATCCTCATATAAACATATGGTACAGTACAATTAAAAAAGAATGTTTTCAACACAAGAAAATGTTCTTGAAGCAAAACTAAAATAAATTCGCAACTGTAAAGGATAGCAATATTGTAACATTAAAACGTTGGCTTGCATGCCGTAATTTAAAAGAAACTGGAAAAAAAGTGAATTAATAGACAGGTTAGTATACAGGCTCTAGTAAAAGAGTAGCGGTAGATTCAAACTGTGATAAATGAAATAATTATGAATTTCAGACTGATTTCTCAGTTAAATATGAATCAAATATAGATGGTAATGAAATAAATTTAATTAAAAATAATAAATGAATATAGTTCAATAAACGATTGAGGTTATATCTCATTATAATCAATGGTAATTAACTATGAAAAGTTTACTATTCATTTCATGTTTAGAGCATACATATGAATATTAATTAATTTTTTGCACTGTTAAATTCACTCTTCTCGAATCATGTATCCATTTCTTACATCTAACCTTATTAATATGAGGTTTTATAAATGGTATAAAAAACACGTTTTCTTCCGGATATCGATTATCCGACGTATAATTCGCAAAACAGCAATGCTTTGTTGGCATTATACTAGCACAAAATAATTTTTTATATCAGATTGATATTTTTAAATAAAAAATTAATATTACGTAAATAACACTGTTTTACATGTGAATAGTTTATGTTTGTCTCTACTACTAGTGCTGCCTTTCGTGACACGTTCGCATTACTATTCTCAAGAAAAAGGCTCATTAAATTCGATGATCGCTCATTGAGTATTTTCTGCTGAAATCACCGTATACTCATTCAACAAAACCTTCGAGAAGTTTATTTCCATCCATTTAAGTTTATCAGTCATCATTGTTATCGTTGATACGTCTGTTGAACTTTTCCATAAATCAAGGTATCTATACATTAAAAGAAGGTGATCTCATAGAAACATGAAAGTATGACCTTGACGGATGAAAGTTAACACTGAATTTGAAAAAAAATTGAGGAAATTGTTTAGCTTTCCCCTGGTTTGATATTTGTTACAGCTCTAATGATCTATCAACTTGTGCTTTTGAAGTCAC
>WOGP01001970.1:0-17724 GCA_015342065.1 Leptinotarsa undecemlineata
TATATATATATATTTCAATGAATAAAGCTATAAAGGTAATATTGATTAAACCATGGGATACTCCATCTTTGGAATTATATAAAATGACTAAGAATACGACATTGAATCATTCAACACTCTGCGAAAAATCTAAATTCATATATAAATTGTCTAAAAATCCACCGAAACGTAATATTCAATCATTGAAAAACTCTAAATTGCATGATCATAATACAAAAAGTTCCAATACTATCAAAGGAAAGAATAATTTGATTTTGAATTGTTTAGAATTCTTATTAACATCTTTATAATAGCATGATCCTGTCTAGAAATTTTGTGTGGAATAAAAAAAATTATTGCTCCTTCGAAAGTTTCGACTTTGATGTTGAAATATTTCAAATAGGATCACACTTTGCTATGTTCAAGTAAGTTATGAAACATATTGACATTGTGTACAATTGTTTTTCAACCTGCTTATAGTCATTATTATTCTTTGAATTTGGATTATTTTGTTGGGTTCATATTATCATTGGTAAAAAAATCATAACATGTAATTATAATGTTTTATCCTTTGTTTTACAATTATATGGTTTTTCCCTAGTATGAATTCTTTGATGAATTATCATGTTACACTTTCGAGAAAAAGGTTTTTTACAAAATTTACAATTATATGGTTTTTCTCCTGTATGAGTTCTTTGATGACGCATCAAGAAACTGCGGTAAGGGAAAATCTTTTTGCAAAATTCACAATTATATGACTTTTTCTTACTCATATTACTAGATAGAGGATATGATTTTTTGTAAAACTTTTCACTTGTTTCATAGTTTTCATAAATTGTGGATTTCTCATCTGGGAACTCTTCTGTGGAAAAATCGGACGTTATCTTTTCCTCTTTGAAGATTCTTTTGTCTTGTTTGTTAGGGGATAGTTTCGATTCAATATCTGTAAAAAGGAATAAACTATAAATAACTCAGTGTTGAATACCTTATACTTTTTCAGTAGAAATGCTACCTAATATATGAGTAGGAATTTTAAATTTTCATCATAATACAGATGCAGAGATGCACTGAAACATGCAATGGAATTCATTCAAGTGATATATACTTTGTGCCAGAAAAGATGGAGCTACTGAAATTTTCGAAAAATAATATTAAATGGTATGTACAATAGGACAAACTGTATCTGGATACCAATTGTAGAGCTCAAAAATCCGTTCTTTAGAACCAAATATCATTTTCTCTCTTCCAAAACCAAGGCCTGCTGCAAATATTTTCGTAGGTTAAAATACAAAAAATCGTACAAGCGATTTTTTTGGGAAAAATTTAAATTCATCCATTGGACTGGGCACCCTCACAATTGGTGGTATACCAAGTTTCATCTAAAAATCTTCAGTATTAATAATTCTGTAGTCGTATCAACAATCACATTGTATCATGATAGAATGTTAACTGCACACCTCTTAAATGGTTTTAAAATCTTGGTGAATTGTCCGTGAAACACCATGCAGATATGCAAAATCGCACATACTGTTTTTAAAGTGAAAAGTACCACCCTTATAAAGTACACTTGGTATAACGAAAACAATCCAAATAGCACAATTTTGAGATATATCCCTCAAAAAAAATTTGTTTTTGGGTGAGTCAACCTTTTTTTGTCAATGGAACCATCGACAGCCAAATCTGTTGATATCAAAAGAAAATTTCCATTGGATAATGGAGGCCAACAATCAACATCGCAAAAAAGTTATTGTTTGGTAGAGAACGAAACATTAAACGGTGAACAATTCTCGGAGTTTTTGCATATTTTTTCAATTCCAATGCTGAAAAGGATCCTTCCAGAAAATCCGTATCAAACAGATAGGGATATCTCACATCAAGAACATTTATTGGATTCGGAGAATGCACGAAAAGAAGGCACAAACGAGTTCTGATTAGCATAGCACTGGTACAATCTTAGATAGAAGAACACTTCTCTAGTTGTTCTGAAAACTTGCAAAGACTGTAGGCGAAAGACATAGAGAACAATTATCAAGTATGCTGTATACAAGTGTCAGTAATATGCTGCCATCTCAACATCTCTGATTAGGTACATGCATAAGTCGCAGAAAAAAAAATTACCTATTGTAGTGCCAGAGAAAGAAGGATTTCTATCCTCAATCCTGTATTTGCTTTCTGAATAAGTTTCAGGCTTGACAGTTTCATAGGACAATGAGTCTATTCTAAGAATATCAACATCATGTTCAAATTCTCCTACTTTTGTCTCCTTGATATTCTCGTAATAAATATCAATCTTCTCACTTTTAATCTGTTCATGGTGACAATGTTCAATCTTGAAACCACCAACTTTTAACAAATCTTTTGTAAATTCCACTTCTTCCTCTTTGATTTCTCTCTTAATATCTCCATAATAAATATCATTGCTTTCTTCACATTTAATTTGTTCAACACATTTTATCTCTTTCTGTTTATCAGTGCAATCATAGTAATTGTCATTACTGATATCCATTGAGAGCTTATTCAATTTTCATTTGTTTAACAAATAGGAATGTAAAACTCAGGAATAACAGAAAAACCAGCGACACTTCCTCCTCGAATGGACTAGCCATTGAAGAAGACAGTGTTGCCACAAGCCATTTTTTCATCGAGGTAGATTTCTGGAAAGGACCGGGGTAGAACCTAGGTGGATCCATATTGACAAGATGACACCAATCACAGTGACGCATTGACGTATACCCAGATTGTCGTTCTTTGTTCTATGATAAATTTGACAATCGTAATCAAAAACATTTCAAATGTCATTGCATCCAAATTTGGGATCAATGTGTTTTCAAACCATTCTTTGAAAATATTAGCTTCCATGTTCTCATGATAATCAACATTGCAGTCCTCAATTTTTTTCTATATCCATCACTTACTTCGCAATGCACAATTATTAGTCGCGATCCTTTGTTTGCAGGCTTGTTTGGCGTACACATTCTCGAACCATCAGACCAACCTTTCGTAACTGTGTCGTTAGTTTCATACCAAGTTTCGTCCAAATAGAAAATTTGCCGTTGTTCTTGTCTATATTTAATTATTAGTCCTAAGTATTTGTTACGCAATTTTACTATTCGTCTGCTTTCCATTACTGCTTGATGTTTGTTGATTATTTCAAATCTAAATCCTACTTTGTTTATCCAATTCTGAAGAGTTTTTTCACAGCAGCTCACGTTATGACCAGAAGCATTCCATTTATTCTTCATGATGTCTATGTAGAAGTCTCATTGATTTTGTAACAGTCATATATTGTTTTTTCAATGATTTTATTAGATGAAAATCTAAATATTTTGGTAATCCAGTATCACGTCGCGTCTTGCGCACATGAGGTTTGTTTCTGACTGTTTCACGTACAGTTGAGAAAGGAATTTCGGTCAAATTTATGTTGCTTGTAATAGTTTGTTTCCCACGAAACCAAACTTGAGATGTAGATTTTTTAATATATTTAAATATACTCTCTGTGTTTCAATATTCAAATGCATCCGAGTCCTATTCCCTAGTATCTGATTTTCGCATTGTTCACCATCGCTATTGGAATCACTACACTGGAAAAAGTCTGCGTTGTAATCACACTCGTTATTACTATTAGTATTTGTCCAAATACGCCACATTTTAAATAGATAACGAAAACTTTAACCAAATATAACTGCACCAATATCAAATTTCAACACTCAAATAGCGATCAGTTCCTGAACTGAACACGACGGCGATAACAAAAGGCCGCATTCCATGATTTCTATTCATCACCGTAACATGACTTCAAATTTAATTTTATGGCTCATCAGCCAATCACAAAACTCGGTTAGTAAAAATTATCCAATATGAAACGCCAAGTATACAGTCCATACATAGAAATGCTGCCGGTTTATTTCTATGTGTCGGTTTTTATGACCTTTGAGGGTGCCGACAACTTTAATAGTGTACAACATCAGTTATTTAGTTATTTCGACTATACATATAATTACATTTAGATTACAGACTGAGATGGCACATAATATAAACATTTCCATATTAACGTTCTCAACTTTAACTAAAAATGTCGAATGTCATGTCACAAACATCAAATAACATTTCACACGCACAGAGCATGATCACTGCGCTCGGTATCATTGGAAGAGCAGAAGAGCATTGTAGTGTAACTCAGTACTCAGTCACAGAATATCAATACTATCGGTGTAAGACATCGATGTAACCTGTCGGTGGTAACCAACCCAAGGAACCGGCGCAAGACCACAGCATACCTAACACTCGGCTCGTGTAACGCGGTAGATTCAAAATCAAACTTAAATGTTTGTTCATTTTTTCATTTACATTCTTTTGCTTTATATTTGAGAGGGGTAGATTCACTTGAAGGGCGCGACAGGGTGCAATTGAGTTCAAGAGGGCTAGAACTACTCGTACGGGGTAGCTGTGGCAACAGTGGAAGAAGAACAATGACTGCACAACTAAAAAAGGATGGGGTGATCACCAATATCACTTATGACGTGTACAAGCACGTTCTTTGGTACAGTGATTTGCAGTGGTTTGTATGTAAAAGTGTCTAATGTCAGCAAAAGGGTTAAAAATAAAACAGATTCTGCAATTCACCGATGACACAGAAATTTATGTTGTCAGAAATATTTTTAGTTGTCGTACAATACCATTAGAATAAAAAAAATTACCTTACTATTACCGTCTAAATTTAATGCTGATGACGTCATTGGAAGACTTTTCGTCTACAGAACATAACCTTAATCTGTCGGTGGTACAATCCATGTACAAGGTGGCACGGCAAGTCTCTTATTGACGTTACAATTGACGTTGAGAATGGCGCCATCATCATTCCGAATTTTGCTATTTTCTGCGGAATTTTCCAGAAATGCAATTGACATGTGATATATGAGTAAGCAAAGAAAACTCAGACGCAATAATATGAGACAAAACTATTTGAAAATAATTGCCAACTCCACAAATCTAGGATGCGTTCGAGTTCATTATTCACGAATAAAATTTATGAATCCAAATGTGTGTTACTAAGGCCGAATTGTCACAGATCCGATGTCTGTAACATCAAAATTCTTATCTAATAGTTTGTATTAGCATCAATTAGAGAAACTTCGGAATATCGGATCTCCAAAGCTTTTTGTGAACTTACCTCAAGATACAAGAAAATACCAAATGGTGCATGTTAAAATTAATATCGCGACGATTTAAGATTTATAATTTGTCACAGAAACAAATAGAACAGACCATTTTTCTACATCAAATAAATCAATTCATAATACAATAAAGAGTCTCATTTATTCACAGTCTCTTGTTTAAACTGAAAGGGATACATTTTTAGGAGTGATTGATTTTTGGGAATCAGTTTTTGGGCTTTCACTACTCCATTTTGTATATTACTGGAATTTTTTTTTGTTAGTTTGATCTTCCTCTTGAAGATGACCACTTGGTGATCGAAATACGTGTCGAGGTGTTAAAATAACGGTTTAGTGTTGGGAACAAACTCCAGTAATATTCATTACAACACCAAAGGTTTCAAACAATGCATCACAAGCACTCCATCTTGTATCAAGATGGAGTAGTAGAAAACCAAAAACTTTTTTCCCCAAAAGTCTCTTGTTTCTTTTTCACTTTGAACTGCCTGCCTCATTTTCTGATTACAAATAGAAAACCAAAAACTTTTTTCCCAAAAGTCTCTTGTTTCTTTTTCACTTTGAACTGCCTGCCTCATTTTCTGATTACAAATTTTTCCTACAAGACGATGGGGACGTCATGGATTCAAAATCTGACATGATATAAGTAGTAATATAACCATCGAGCTCTCTAAGCCCTCAGTTCATCGAGTTCTCTCAACCCTTAGGTGTAAGGGTGACGTAGGTACGTGAAGAGTTGTCAAAAAGGCTTAAATGTACCCCAGAGAACAATGGAATGACGTAAGTTCTTGTGCACCCTTGTTAGATCTTTAGGATATCATCAATGACCAGACGTCGTCGACGAAGACAAATGTCAAAAGGGCCTCAATATACCCTGAGGGTTGAGAGAGAAGCCAATAGAATGACGTAACTTCTTGAGCAACCCTGTTGGTTTGATTGTCAATGATCAGAATGGGTTAAAGGAGAAGAATGCTAAAAGAGCCTTACTATGATTGGTAACCTCTTTGGGGTGTGTGTGACGTGATAGTTTGTCTAAAGTGCAAACAGAGTAGAAAAATAAAATACGTAATTCATTAACTTTTTTTTCTATAATTATAATTCAAATACGGTTTTCTTTTTACAATTACAAAACTGACGTTGTTAGCGATATAGGTCGAAAAGTTATCGTCATTCTAACAATCACTACATATCTGTAATAAAAGTTTACATATAATAATAGTAATTAACCTATTCATCTCTAATACGACTATGTTGCAACGTCACAGGGGTGTTCTGTGGCAACGTATCCATCATTTGTGCTCTAATGAGCACGGAACTAAAACTAGGGTTCAATGGTGCTAATAAGCCTCGTACTTTTTACATTTTCCATGATTTATATATGACAGATGGCAAATGATCCTGTCAGATATTAAGAAACAACTTTAGAGAACAATTCTTACTGATTGTGATTCCTTAAAAGGTACCATTCTCATTGCAAAAGAATATAATCATGTAGACAGAATCCATACTCGTCAACTGGCAGTTCAAGCAGCAGTCGTTCAGAGAACAATCGCTTTAATTTTATGCAGCACAATTGCTGGCTTTAACCATTGGAAGGTGAAAGACACAAGAGCTGGGGCTACATGAAAATCAAATACTGTATACTATTTGAAATACGTTTTTTGTGGAAAGGTCAATGTAACTTGTAATTATTTGGGTATATAACCTCCCAGGATCTGAAAAATAAACTATGGCCGAATCAAGGGAATCTGCCAAAGTAAAATAGGAATGTAACAAAAATACTTTTGACTTTTTTTCGCATAACTTATAAAAATATGGAAATAAAAAAAATGAAAAATAATAAAAATAAAAAACTTTGAAATTAAGTAAAAATGATTTCAAACCAAGTTACTTAACCCTGTCATCACCTGAAGACGATTGTGGCTACTAATAATCAAAACGTCGCAAAGTAACTTGATTTGAAATCTTTTTCGTCATTCTCTTTAACTTTCTATAATTATTTCTACTCTGTAGTCATTTTCATTTTGTATCTTGTTTATTCTATTCTTTGTATTGTATTTTCATTTCAGATTTTATTGCTTATTATGGTTGATATATTTATTTATTTCAAATCATAATAGAATCATATTAGACAATGGAAGTCCGAACTAATCAAATGCACCATGAAACATTATCAATCACTTTCAAACAAACTCCTCTTCAGTATGAGATTTTTGATGATTCTTCAAGTAGCTATTGCGAGTGAAAGACTTTTTACAAAATTTACATGTAAATGGTTTTTCTCCAGTATGAGTTCTTTGATGATTTATCAAGGAATTCTTTTGAGGGAAAGATTTTTTGCAAAATTCACAATTATATGGTTTCTCTCCAGTATGAGTTCTTTGATGAACAGTCAAGTAACTATTGCGAATGAAAGACTTTTCACAAAATTTACATTCAAACGGTTTTTCTCCAGTATGAGTTCTTTGATGGTTAATCAAGGAACTACTTTTAGAATAAGATTTTTTACAAAGTTTACAATTATATAGTATCTCCCCAGTATCGTTTTTTTTATGAATTGTCACGTTACTATCTTGAGAAAATGAGTTTTTGCACAAATATTCTCCAGTACTAAGGTTTTCATGAACTCTGGAATCCTCAACTGAAAACTCTTCTCTAGAAAAAGTGCTAAATATCTCTTCATATTTGAATTTTGTTTCGTATTGTTTGTTAAGGAAAATTATTGATTCCGTCCCTGAAAAAAAAAAATAATTACTCAGAGTTTAAAACTTTATAGTTGAGATACAATCCAATAAGACTTTGAAATATTCACGAGAATAGAGGACCCACAGTATGGAAAAAGTATTTTAATAGATCTGTCAAGGAAAATTGAAAATAAATCGATTCAAAGAAAAACTGCAAGTTGATTTTTTTCAGCTACAAGGATGGAGACAGATTCTGGCAGAAACTTCAAGTGCAATTATTATCTCTTTTCCAACATACAAAAAATACAACAGGTTACTGATGAATAGCGTATTTTTCTTTGAATTTATGCACAACATCGGGGTGGAACTGAAAGTTTTTCTTTTCTACCCGCGTGTACAGTTCCCTAGTGAAGGTGAAAATCTCCAGAAAGATTCCTGAAAAAACAGAAATTTTCAGATTGAATGGAGTTTCCCGAAATCATTCAACTATATTGTAGAGAAACAATATAACAGAATATATAAAAAAAAGTTTTCATAACTATTTTCTCTTTACACACAGATTTCAAAGAAGCTGCTCAAAATCATCGTAGTTGCATTCGGCTCGCTATCTGAATGATCTCCGAACAGTCAAAAGCAGTTGCAGAGTCGAGACTTGGAAAGTTTTGTGGGACAATACTTTCATTATCAGCTGTGTAACTATTTGGCCAATACTTGATGATAATCCATGTGTAAATATTCAAGTAAGACATTATGAGGTTTTCACTTGACAGTTTACAAAACCACAACACATGTTTGATTATTGTGTACACAAAAATTTCAGGAAAATGATGAAACCTCTTTTGCTAGATGAAGCCTTTTATACACTTAAAGGAATTTTATGTGACACATATTTGAATTACAGAAAAAACTTTACTTGTTGTAATGCCGGAAAAATAAGTGTTCCCATCTTCAGTCATATAACTGTTCCCTACATTAGAATCAGTTTGTTCGGACTTGAGAGTCTTGAAGGCAAATGAGTCTAGGGGACTATGAATACTAACATCATGTCCAAATTCTCTAATTTCTTTCACATCGGAATTTCCATAATGAATATTAATTTCATCTTCACTTTTCACTTGTTTCTGTTGACTAAGCTCAACCTTGGGACTATTTAATTTCAACAAATCTGTTGCACTTTCCTCTATTTCTTCCTCTTTGATTTCTCTCTTAATATCTTCATAATAAATATCAATGCTTTCTTCACTTTTAATTTGTTCATCACATTTCACCTTTTCCTGCTTTTCAGAGCCATTACCACTGGTATTCATTGAAATTTGACAGCTTACTTGAATTTTATTATTAAAAATTTACAGAAACTACGCAAATCCAATTTTTTCATCCTCCAGCCATCGGAACTCAGAACAGTAAAAATGCTCAGAGACTGAGTAAAAATCAGAGAACTATAACTTATAGTTCTTATATAATATTTAATTATAGTTCTGTGGTACAAATGTAAACAAGGTTGTTTGAAACCTGCAAACACCGTGGCGCAGATATCGAAATGGTTGATTGGATATTCAGAAGGTGAGTAGGTTATGTCGGTGAGGCGAGTTCACAAATTAAACAGAAAAATTCCAGTGGCTGTTTCCACTAATTGGAAACCCGCTGTTTCATTTAAACCAATAGATCAATTCATATACTCATAACACACTATGGCAGTGTTGCCAACCGAAAATTATTTGAACTAACTACGATATAATGTTCAAAGACCCAGTAGATTTTTGTCGAAACCTCTGATGTTTGTGTCTCACAGTTAAATCTGACTATTTTTGAAGATAAGTGTTGGCACGTTTTTTGTTTGTTCAAGGACATCCAAAATATATGCTGCAACAATTATTTATCAAGCCCTGGATGAAAATATATAAATTGTATCTGCTACAAATACACCTCTTGAACAAATTTGGTAATATAAGTACAAAATATTACATTTTCAACCCCTTATCTTTCAAAATTATTCACAAACCAAAGGATAATGAAATCGTTATTTGCTATCCCTTCACAAACTTTAGCCTATTGGTAACATCTCATTTGTTATCTTTCAAAATTCTTTCATGTTTTTATATCTTTAAAAATTCGAGTACAATATGAAATTAATCAGAACTTGGAAAATTTCAGGCGTAGTAGTAATATTAGCCACCAGATTTTTCTTTATCATGATTCGCGAAACTTCGAGTCTTGTTCGTTATCTTGTTTGAGTCAGATTTATGGGCTTAGGCTTTTTGAGTTTTTCTTGGGTTTCTGTGGCGGGGCGGCAGGGGATTGCATGGTCCTCTGTCGTCTTCTGTTGGCTCTTTGCCCTGTGTGTAGAAGTCGCAGCGTACTTTCCTAAGCCCGTTGGGAGACCTTCGGGAGAGCTACAGACGAGACGTCGCTCCTGATTGAGTTTATTCCGACAGGCCTTGGGTTTGTGGTCTGTCTGTTTTCGTTTGGCCTATCTGAGGCCCTTTTATATTCAGGGCGTTCTTGGCACCTATGGAAGCTCGCTGCATGTTCTTCCTTGCAGTGTAGGGCATCGCAAGGGCGTCTTTTCAGGTCTAGTGTATTTCTTGGTCATGTGCCGTCCGGCACATCTAACGCAGGCTGGAACTGCTTTACAGTTGCGTTGCGTGTGACCGAACTTTTGGCATCTGTAACATTGCCCTGCTCGGTTTCTCGGCTTCAATGTTTCGGCGCTCACACGCACGTTTTGAAATTCGGTGATCTCATATATTTTGTTTTGGCTTCTTGGAACTAAAACAAGAACGAACGATATTGGTACCTTGTTAGCTCAGGCGGGCTACGGAAAGGATCTCAAATCCTCTGCCCTGGAGTTCAGTCTTGATGTGTGGTAGGGTATTTTCTCTTGATCGCGGATCCGAGTAATTCTCCTATATAATCATCTGTATTTTTAAGGTGGACTTTAATTCCATCTGTTGTGTTCACCGCCCGCAATATGGAGATGTTTTGCGCAGCAGCAATCGTGTTGAAAGCTTTCCACTTTTCTTTTGCGCGGATGGTTATAGGTGGAGGCTTATTTGCTTTTTTGCATGTTACGGCCCGGTCATTTTTCGAGGAGTCTGTTACTAGTTCTTCGTCGTCTACTTCCATTGAGTCAGGTGGCGGGACTTCTGTTTCCTCTATATTTGCCGACTCAGTAGGCTTTTAAATTTGATATTCTAGTGCCACGCCCGGCTTTTGTGATAAGGCGGGTGTAGTTTTATTTGATTTTGGCTTATTGGTCCATTTAGTCTGGGAAAAACCGGGTTCAACTGTTTGATTTGTTGAGCCGTTTCTGGTTCTTTTTTGGGGCCTTTGCTGCTTGGCTTTCTTCGCCCGACATAATATCGTCGCTGTCCAGTTCGCTGATGTCAGAGTCGATAAGACTATGAATTAGATGTTTTTTGTTTATCAAATTCAAGTCCATTCTCTTTGCAAAGAATTTATATGCTTCCGCTAGTTCGGTACTACTTATTTAATAGTATTCTATAATAGTTGATATTATAGCCAGACCTGCTTCTTTTGCCTTTTTACGAACTTTCGTATTATTGAAAATCATTTCTATAACTTGTTCCATCTCGAAAGATAGATAAGATAGATGCTACACTTCAGCACAGCTACAGATCAGCACAACAAAAATTAGTCAACTTGACAGCTGTCTGACAGTTTTTTTTACACTTCGAGTCTGATAGGCCAAGAGTGTTAATTCCATGTAAAATTGACGTCGAATCCGTGTTAGGTTGTTCTGTGCTCGGGTAGTAACTTTCAAACTTCTATAGTAAATGTATGACTATTGGATATTTTGATTAGGTACGTTGTTACGCCCAAGAAGCAACCTATTACGTTTTCATATTTCTATAATTTTGCTAGTGTTGAGTGGGATTTCAGTCGATGTTGTTTCTTACAGAAAATGCTGAACTATGATGTTTTCTATCAATACAATAGTTATGAATAGAACAGATTTATTCACTAATATAACATTCAATTTACACATGGCAAGTCAAATAAACAATGTAGAATAAATGTATTTTATATTAGTTACATATTGTATAAATAAAACTTTATAATCCAAAAACGTCAATGTACACAATTATGTACATCAACGCCTGTGGATGCTATAGTAGGAGTATACGGAAAGCCGCGTATTTTTTTGAAATCATTGTTTGTCCATTTCTTACCAAATGAGAAATATTCACAAAACATTGTTAAATATTTGAATAATTATACAATTTCTCCAAAGTATTTTTCAACTTCACATTTGAATTTGGAATAATAGCTGGATTCCTACAGACAGGAAATGGAATGGAACCAAGTAGTGCAATTGAAAAAAAAATTTATAAAATTTATAATCTAATTACAACCCATAAGTCAAATAGGTACTGTGTTTCAACTCTGCACAATGCCAATTCTATAGTATATGTTTTTTTATTATTATATGAATGTATCATTGTATAATCTACTACTCTATCACTATGCTGATTTTATATGCTATTTGACTCCTAGTCCATTGTACTCATACTTAGTCATAGCTGTAAACTTAATTATATATGTCATGTAATTGACATTTTAACCCTTTTTCGGTCGGACATGATTTCATCAGAAGGATAGCAAATATATTCAATATGAGAACTGACATTTGGATTGTTATCAAGTATCTACCAATTCCATGGCATAAGTGGTTTTTCTTCAGTACGAGTAACTTCGTTATTGATTTGGTCTCAAAATTTTAAAACCTCCAGTACAACTACCTTTAATTAGTGTTGAGGATTCAAGTTTATAAAACTTTGGTGTGTCTCTTACTGTTTTATTTTCTTGTCAAACTGAATGTATTTTTATATGGATATTTTGTAGATATTTACTAGATCGATTTATTGTAAAATAAGAATTGAATAAGTTTTCAAATTGATACTGGGATGAAAAGACTTCTCTACCGTTTGAATTCTATGATGAATTGGCAAATTACCCCTTTGGCTTATAGATTTTTGGCAAACTTAAAATTTGAATGGATTTTCTCTGGTATGGCTTTTTTGATGATTTTTCAAGGTCCCTCGTTGATTGAAAGACTTATTGCAAATTTTACAGTTAAATGGTTTTTCGTTAGTATGGATTCTTTGATGAGTAATTAGTGTATCTCTGAGAGAAAAAGATTTTTCGCATATTAAACAGTTATAGGGTTTTTCTTGCTCCTCCGTATGAGTTCTTTGATGACCTGACAAATGTCCACTTTGAGAAAACGATTTATTGCAAAATTTACAAATATATGGTTTTTCCCCAGTATGAATTCTTTGATGACTTATCAAGTTACTACTTACACTGAAAGTCTTTTTGCAAAATTCACAGATGTATGGTTTTTCTCCAGTATGAGTTCTTTGGTGATATTTCAAGCTACAACTATAACTAAAAGTTTTTCCGCAAAATTCACAATTATATGGTTTCCCGCTAGTATGAGTTCTTTGATGATCTTTCAAGATATTACTTCGATTAAAAGCCTTATTGCAGAAATTACAATTATATGGTTTTTCCCCACTATGAGTTCTTTGATGAGCTAATAAGTCTCTATTTTGAGAAAAAGACTTTTTGCAAAATTTACATTTATATGGTTTTTCTCCTGTATGTGTTATATGATGTCTTTTCAAGTTACTACTATTACTAAAAGTTTTTCCGCAAAATTTACATGTATATGGTTTTTCGCTAGTATGAGTTCTTTGATGATCTTTCAAGATATGACTTTGATTAAAAGCCTTATTACAAAATTCACAATTATATGGTTTTTCCCCAGTATGAGTTCTTTGATGTCTCATCAAGCAACTAGGAAACCTGAAAGACTTTTCACAAAATGTACATTTCATGAGCCTGTCCTCAGCCTGATTTCTTTTCTGAATTGTCAAGTTGTCAATTTGAGAAGATTCTTTGCCAAAATTTCCTCTTCTACCTGGATTGTCATCAATGTACAGTAATGATTCAGATTCTGTAAAAAAAAATAAACTCAACTAATCGAATTACAATTTGAATAGGACTCTCAAAATTTCCTAGCAAATGGAAGATCTGAGGACACAATCAGGTTAACTGAAACGATATGAACTCAATTCTAGAAGATTAGGAGCTACTATATTTCCAAATTCAGTAACTTTAATGGAAAATAATACTTACACGATACTGAAAATGCGATATCGATTGATATGGTATTAATGAATAAAAAGCAACTTTTGGACTAGCACTCATAGAAAGGCAGGTGAACCGCAGGCAAAGGCTACTTAGCCTTTGTCAGTATGGCACAGCAAAGTGTAAAAGATAGGCAACACTTGGTCGCCGAGCGGATTCAACTTCAGCTGGATGATGTTAGATTCCAAATTAACCAGCACTCTTGTACCAATCCAGAAGGTTTCGAATACTTAATAATTATTTGAATATAGACCGATAAATACATTACCATGCAGTGTACTCTCAGGAACTTGGAAAATAACTAGGTTCCTTCAAAATACCAATCTGGCTTTGAACAGCATCACGCATGTGAATCTTCAAATCAACTAGCTATTAAAACAGTCCATTGATAAGCAAAATTTCATGATTTAAAGAGTGCTTTTAAAACAATTGATCGATCATTTGTTTTAAGAAAAACTAGGACAAGTCATAAAGGGTAATGTTTTTCATTGGTTCAGAGATTATCTCTCTAATCACAAGTCACTCACTAGAATGAATGAGAGTTATATGATGGAACTGGCCGATACTTGATGAAAATCCATAACTAACGTATTCCAAAAACACTTTGTGTGATTTTCACTAAATTGTTTTACAAAAACGCAACACGTGTTTCGCCATACAATGGCTTCATCTGGCGTGTCAGTTAGAAGACACGCCAGATGAAGCCATTGTATGGCGAAACACGTGTTGCGTTTTTGTAGTGAAATTAACACAATAAAGTGTTTTTGGAATACGTTAAAAGTTTGTATAATCGTCATAACCTCATGTATAATGTAAAATTAAAAGTTGGGCAATGTAGTGGAACTTATTTCACTTTGGGTTTTTCTGTCAAGACTTCCCAATCGCGACTTTTTACTAATCAAACCTGAATCAGAAATTGTTCAAGCTTTCGTGATCCCAATATTAAGTGAATTCATCTGGAATGATGCGAGATTCAAATAGTTTGCATGGCTCAAACAGAAAAAAATTTGGGTGGTCTTGATCTTCCTACAGTGACACATTGAGCTCTAATGACGGTCTTTCTATTTGCAAAAAAGGCTGATGATTTTTTATGCGATCTTGGCTGAATACTCAAAAAACTATCTTGCTTATACTCGTATCGAATTTTGGAACTTCAAAAAGAAATTGACATAAATCTGTAAGTAGAAACTTACGCGAGCTAAGGATTAAGGAGGTCTTACCTTTCAACCTACGATTCCTGACCTTCTCTAGACCATTCCTCGAAACATTCAATGTCCACAACCATTGAACCACTTTCCAGCTTGATTTTTTCAGTTTTCAGCTAAATAGATTCACTTGAAATTATTTCAAACGTGCCATGTTCCGAAGAAAAGAGCCACAGCAACCAGCAACAGTGTAGCCGATGTGAATTCCTTCTGCAAGCAATGAAAAACACCTATTCAAATAAATCGATGACATCGAACAAATGACACGACATCAACAATCTTCAGACTCCCCCGGGAAATGTAAATCTGCATATTTTCCTCGTAAAAACTTAACGATTACGATCAATAATACGAAATTTACGAAAGTTCCAGTCGACTTCAATTAAACCATTCGTTTATATTTATGTCTTTCGTTTTATGGATTCTTCGATAGTCACGAGTGGGAGTCTGGATAGATTTATTGCCGTTTACTGTTGTTTTCAGTTTCTTAATAATTATTACTGTTATTACAGCGACAAAATTTCCGATACGAGTTTTGCATTACCCCCAGGGGGCTAATGCCGTTTTCTCATGGGTTAAGATGGATAATTTCCTTCTTACATGCCCTCTAGGTAATCGAGACGTGATTTTTCTAGTAACCATAGCCTATTGATTTCTTAAATCTTTATTTGATATGTGAGGATATTGGCCGATACTTGCTGAAAAACTTTAACGTATGCACATAACACTTAACCACTAGTAAAAAAATAGTAGAAAACGAAACAGTTATTTGCCAATAAACGGATCAACAATCATAAATGAAAACATTGGCTGGAGAGCTAACAGAACTTCAAAGAAAGAAGAAGAAAGTCAGAAGAATGTGCAGACAGAAAAAAAAAGAAGTTGGAAACAGTAGGGGAAGACGAAAATGAAGCTGGAATTCCAATAGAAAATGCAGAAAACGTGAAAAAAAGGTGACAAAGATACACTTTGAATGGCAAGAAAAATCAATTTGTGAAAAGTGAGAGAGCTAAAGGCAACGTTATACCGATACCAGAAATAATTTTTTTTTGAAAAATGAGAGCTCAAGTGAAAATGGGAGCATGGCAAAAATAATTAAAAGTGGTAGATATTTTTTATAAGAATGACTTGTCAGAGAAACTGTTGCCAGAGATATAAATTCAGGCTGTAATAGACCCCTTAATGATGAAAGCCAACGTAAGAATAACCAAAATCGCCGATCCAACCCCAAAAACGTTAGGTTTTTTTGAGTTTGTGACCTAACAAAGGAGAGATAATGAAATTCAAAATCTGCCCGCTATCTTATTCACTATATTTCAACTTCCAAATGTGTTGGCCTCCTGTCTCCATACAGTGAATTAAGTGACCACTTGAAAAAATCCAACGGTTTCAAATCTAGTGATCTCACGGGCTATTCCACTGATTCTCTTCGATCTATCAACCATTTATATCCTCACGAATACCTACCTACAATGTAATGTGAGGAGGCAACAATTGATCATCATTGTAGGGCCAATATATTCGAAAATGTATGTTAATGAGGTGTCTTCTAATAATTCCAAGTACATTTCTCCTGTAAGATTTTCTGGTACAAAAAAATTACCAGCAATTCGGTCGATACAAATTTTAGGATCTTCATTTGCCACAGATTCTTTGTACCAGGTGAAAAACTTACTTTAGGTTAAGATGCATATCCGAACTTTGGTCATTAAACAGTTGTGCTGTAGTATTAGCGCACCTACCACCTACCTACCAGTTCAACTACCGATACTCTTTCTGCAGTTGATTAAACCATTTTGAGCAAATGATAACCCAAAAAAATCACTGAATGTAGATGAATGGAAATCTAAATACATTATTGAGAATCCAGCGCTTGACCACTGCAACAGGCGTCAGTCAAATATTAATTGAAAAATAAGTTCCATCTGTATACTATTCAGTTAGTGAAAGAACTGAATGAAGACAAAATTGAAGGTTGAATGAAAGATGGGAGATGATAATTTTCTATTTAATGTGTGTTTTTAGTACAAGTGTAATTTTTTGAATGGTGTAGTCAAAGGACCGATAACGATTCTAGGATTGTTCCATAGTACATTTACAAAACAATAAAACGTTGAACCTGTGCTTTTATTACTTCAAAATTGACGAAACAGGTACATGTAAGAAAGTAACAAAAAATAAATAATAATTGCACAAGCAAACTTTCCCTCGGTTATCTTAAAGGTGCGATTTTGTTCCATCCTTTACATAAAAGATGACGTATGCTTCTCCACTCACAAGCGATTTGGGTGAAATTGGTGACACGTGTGAATCATTGTATTTGTGCCACGCGTCAGTATACGGGTGTCTGCAGTATGCTGTATAATGTCCTCTGTTAGTAGTCCCATTATGATTTAAAAGTGCATATATACTATAACAACAAGTAGCCACATTTTCTGCTGCAAAATTGTCCATATCCAATCCCTCTAGAGGAAATTCGATGACATCATTTAATTTGCCTCTACTTTC
>WOGP01001971.1:0-17724 GCA_015342065.1 Leptinotarsa undecemlineata
AAGTTTCGGTTTCGATTTCGGTTTCGGCCGAAACTGAGACCGTTGCCGAAATTCGGTTTCGGTTTCGGTCGTAAAAACCAGTTTCGGTCGGACACTACCATTGTATGGAAGTTGGTGGAAACGTATTTGAACATTTACCATAGAAATTTTTTTTCTTCTCATTGTCCAGACATCAGATTTTGACTCAAGAATTACCAACATTATTCTCACAAGTATATGTTGAGAATTCGCCTTCCACACCGAATCAGAATAACTTATACAATAACTAGCAAGCCGTCACAGCTCTGCACGGGTGCAATATTGATACTAAATACAAATTCACTCACCAGAAATTTAAGAATATGGAGAAACGGCTTTTTCAGTTGGAATATTTGAAAATTATTTTTTATTGCTCATATAAAACATAGAACAAACCTACATAGAAAATTTCAGCCTCCGAAAATATACCGGTATAGTGAAACAGTGATAAAAACGTAATTTTCAATATGTAACGCTCCCCTTTTACCCCCACCAGGGGCGCCCCAGTTGTAATATTAGAAAATCCTTCCTTATTGCGCATTTAAAACCTAAGAAGCACATATATACCAAATTTCAGGTTTCTAGGGCTTACCAGTACGGAGAAATAGAGATAAATGGGTGAGTGATAAGTGGGTGACTTTTGCATTTATGAGTATAAATGTCTTTTAATCAAGAGAACAAAACTCGTTTTCATATAAATACTACAACAAAGAATCACCCTCCTTATAGGGACTTCACAGAAGCTCAAATAACTTCCCTCTTCTTTTGGCTCCTTTGGAAGATACATTTCAAAGGTCTAGCCTACAAAGTAATTAATATTGATTGGTTACTTTTTAATTGTAGATATGAGTGATTGCACTTCTGAATCCTGCACTATCATGTCGATTCTCCCAATATGGAAGTCTCATTAGTCACACGTTGTTAAATTATATACCATATTCACTGTTGCATCGTTGGCTTCCATTGTTGGTAAATGGATTCGATATCGACGATGATAAAGTCGACAGTATGCAGTCCACTGTAATTTATACTGACCATTTTTTGTTTACTCCGCCATACCAATAGGTGAGAGACAATGTAGTCATCACTAACGAGTAAATATATGTATACATTTTTCTCATTATATGTCGGCCGATTGCATCATATATTTTCTCATTATCATTTATGTATCATTTGAAGGGTGAGAGAAGGAAGGAGGAATAAAAAATATTGTTTGAAACTTTTCACAAAGATTACAAGATTATAAATTTCTTTCATATTCGAACTGGAAGAAAAATCATCTGAAACAACTATTTTCGATAATAAAACAAAAAATCACTTTTTTCTATTCCATTTGTACTCCAAAATTCGCTAATGGTGTTCAATCAGACATAATCAGGAACGCTATACAAGTATTATATGAAATTATGTGAAATTTTATTCACAAAGGAAACTTTCAGATTTCATTAGGTACATTTTATGAAGTTTAGGGCGGAAATATTAGTCTCTAACAACTCAACAGATCCATTATAGATATTTTCCGTAGAGGATTCACACAACTTTACAATACTTCACACTATATAATAATGAAGGAGACATAATGTGTTCTAAGTACAGTTTCTCTGGTCTTTGCGAAAGGAATTTCTTTTACTGAAAAGAGAATATTTTTAAAAAAGTTTCTATTATTTTTGGTATCGAGATGACAAAATCTCATTCGTGCATTTTTCATTTGAGTCAGTTTACTTGAGAATGATTTGATAAACCGAAACCGGTCGTAACAAAATCTTTGTAGAAATTAGACAAAATTTTTACCTATTCTATATTCGATATGAATTTTCATAAGATGAATGGGTCATCAATCGAACAAAAAACATACTAGTTTTATTTCACTTTAATCTAATGTCCGTAACCGAAATTATTCGCAACTAACAGATAATCCGAAATAAGTGCATATCCGTAACCGTATCCAGATTCGAAATTTCATATTCATAACATCTCTGCATCCTAGGATCCCAAGATGGAAGGGATCAAGAAAACAATTCACTATTCTTTAATGTTCTGAAATTTCTACTGGTGTCTCGTCTTCTTTTGGAAATGCATTATTTTAAGTTCCATCCAATCTTTATCTATCGTGCAGATAGATTAGGTTATGGCTTCCTCGTAGATTCTACTGTTCTCAGTAAATCTGCCATAAAACATTAAGTTGTTTCATTTTCAAATATTCACATTAAGATAAGTATCGCTAGTAATATTTAGTAGAATTAATTTGTTATATAGCTTAGTTAATAGTATACCATGGAGATATAAGATTTGGTGCTCAAAAGTTAGCAGAAATTACACTTTATTCTTTACATACACCGGTTCCCTCAATATTTTGTTATGTAAACAGTTGGATGCTGTTTTTTTCAGTCAGTCATTATGTTTCGATGTTCAAAAATAGATTATCTGCTTTTTATCAAACAAAAAGTTTGGAAATTCCTTTAATGAATTTCATAAGTTCGGACTTCCATTGTGTGATATTATATAAAATGATTTGAAATCCCTGAAAGAACTAAAAGAGAAGAATTAAAATGAATAGCTGAAAATGACAATTATATTAGGCAAAAACCTGAAATGAAATAATAGTGAAATAGAATACAAGTAAAAATTGAAAAATTGAAAGAAATATAAAAGTAAAAATAAAAAGTTAAGAGATTCCAAGCCAATTTACTTCACGACGTTTCGATTGTTGGTAACCACAATCGTCTTCAGGTAATGACTAGACTAATTCCTCCCAGAGATGACTATTTATGGGTCATTCGAGTACTTTCCCTTTCTCTACTTTCCTTTTTCCTCTCCACTGGTTCAATGGGAGATGACCATCTGGTAATTTTTTGCTTGATGATAGATGATGAGATATATTGCTTATCTCTATGCTAGCTTGGTTGAATACGTTGTTGGACAACATGTATGCGGCTGTTTTGAATTTCCTCCAAAACCAATGTTCCTCTCTGTGTATGATCTCAGCTTGAGGCCACTTGATGTTATGTTGATGGGTCCAAACATGCTTTGCTATTTCTGATTTGTTGCAATACGAACAGTGAATGGCCCCTTAGTTTCACTGACTTAGGATTTTCCGCACTCACAGGGCATCCAGTAAATGCAATTCTTGGAGTCGCAGTCAGCGTTTGGTTGTCTGGTTTCCATGAGGCTGCAAGGGGTACTGTTTCCGGATCTGAAGCAGGTTCTGATCTTGTACTTGGAACCAATTCTTCTTTTCCTTCCCGATAGATCTCTAACGTAGGGAAGTGCAAGCACTGGTTGTGGAGGCTTCTCTTCCTTGTGGAGCTCTTCCTGTCTTCTAGCTAAAGCCTGTTCTACCATCGCTTTGAAGTAGGCATTGAAGTGCCCATTTGAAGTAGCCTTGAACATCATTTTTGATGGTGTTAGTTCCTTCTCGGGACCTTCCTTCGTATTACAGAGCCCGAAAGCACAGTCTAATAGAGTCTTGATGATTCATCTTTTAGTTGATTGATGGTGGTTGGATTCGTGGTTCAGATACTGTCCCGTGTGAGTGGGTTTTCGGTATACAGATGTTTTCCACTTAGTGTCGGCCCTCTTCATCAAAACGTCTAAGAATGGTGATTCGTTGTGGATTTCCTTTTTCATTGTAGAAGTGATGGAAGGTGTCATGCTGTTGATATGTTTCCCATGGTTCCATATTATGAAGGTATCGTTAACATATCTCAACCAGACTCGAGGTTTGTTGTGGGCTTCTTCATTGGTCAGAGTTTCGAAACCATTTCATATATATGTTGGCAATAACTGGTGAAAGTCGCGATCCCATTGGCAGTCCCTCATCTTGTGTGAAGAATTCGTCGTTCAGTTGGAATTAACAGTTTCATACACAGCATCCTAGTAATACCATAATTACTCCTATAGGTTCCCCTTTCAGGTTCCCGTCTTCGGATAGCTATTTCCGTATGATTTGGAGTGCATTGTAATAAATGGTCCTTTTCTCAGGACAAGAGACAACGTATAAAAATTAGGCAATTCCGACAAAGTATTGTAAAACCTCATCCCGATATATGTGTATTCTATTCATAGATGGTGTTATCTATTATTATTATTGATTTAGCAATGGCTGTCACCAGATGCAGATTTCTTCTGCAACACTTTTAATTCAAACTCCCCTGTACCCCATACCGTCTTAAGATTTCTCAATTTTTTTTTTATTTCGCCCCACGCGCTTACAAACAGAATAACTCCCCTATTTAAGCCATACCCCTCAGCCTCGAAGACTGAGAGATGAGACCCCCGATCTTGCGACGACGGGATCCGGTGACTGACTTTCTCTATCTCCCGCAAGCAACTCCTAAGCACTCGCGTTAAAAGCGCTAGCCACAAAAACCTCATCTCAGCGTTTTTCTTAACCTTCCCAAGCATATGATACGGCAGGATGCAATATATTTATTTGTTTAGACTGGCTGAAATTCAACATGACCACAACGACGCTCGCAGTTCCGACAAACATAAAGTAATTCAGCCCTTTATCAACTGGAAAAATATCGACACCGAAGAAACGGGTGATCGATCTTGATCTCAATGAATGAAATAATACTTTATGTTACTATCGCAATGGCCATTATTACAGCTTCTCCGACCGGAACGTTGGTGTAAAGGCTGTGTGACTTCAAATGACACTAGTAGTTCTTCAAAATGCCTTGAATTCTTCACAAACTACGATGTTTTTCCTTGAAATGGTGGTATTATGGGAAGTAAAAATCTAAACAAATTTTGGTCAGCCAAAATCTTCCTTAAGTTAT
Source organism: Leptinotarsa undecemlineata (assembly GCA_015342065.1). Lineage (NCBI taxonomy): Eukaryota > Metazoa > Arthropoda > Insecta > Coleoptera > Chrysomelidae > Leptinotarsa > Leptinotarsa undecemlineata. The sequence continues at coordinate 4,803 of WOGP01001971.1, forward strand.
TTCTGCATATGCTGTTGGCGATACAACTGCCGCAATAGATTTTGTATTATTGGAACTTGCAGACTGGTTTCGGGCTGTTTGGCCACTCGTTAGTGCAAGGTAGTGTGTGTCATCAACATAAAGTCGCTAATTTCCGTTAATTGAAAATCAAATTCCGTCAGAGAATAGTGATACCTGTCGGATATAACTCAATTCCCTTCGTGGTATTATCAAGGGGAGTAGTTATTTTCTGATAGTTGTCAGTCCATTTACCTACAGTGTAGGAAGTATGGCCACTGACTATATTTCATGTGAAATTAGTTACGCATGGGACTATAGAGTCTTCCAGCAATTTCATGGAATGAAATAAGTCAGTCAGATTTTGAACAGTCAAAAATATGAGCATTTACAATAACTGAAATATTGTCAAAGTTTAAAAATATTTCAGAGAAGTGCAATACGGATTATGATCGATTACGAAAATGTTTCATTGTCCACCCTCCATTTATGCCGGATGAATTTCAACATTGAAATCAAAGCAGATTGGGATTCATTCAAAGCTAAATCATACATTATCAGAATTGAGGAATTCTAAATGGTTGGGAATAATTGAAATAATTCAGTATTAAAATTTTGTTGTATTTAGACATTTGTAATATTTGATAGTACTATCGTTGGGATGGTGCTGATCTTTTATATTCACATTATATATTTTTTTGGAGTTTTTTTAGAAGTTTCGCACACGTTCTGTTCACTGATAGAGAAGTAGGTAGCTGAATAGCTTTTTTCCCAAAAATACCCAACTATCCTAAAATTTTTTTTTTCAATTCGAATATAGAATGAGTTATGAATGAACAGAAAGTATTGTGGTTAATCCAGCTTGTTCACATCCTTTTTTTCCTTGGTTCAAACAGAAACTTGAAATAATTCCTTCCCAAATATTTTCAATTTCAAAATCTGAATTGTTGGATAAAATATCATCTGTCGTCCCACTAATCGACACCTTCATCACTAGAGGGTAACATTAACAAAGCGAAGTTGCCGTTGACCATTTACTAATAATAATTATAGTTGTGATGCACTATTGGGATTGGGAAACTTTAGTGTAGTAATGAATATTACTGGAGTTTTTCCCAACACCGAACCATTACTTTAACACTTAGACTCTTGATCATCTTCAAGAGGAATATCAAACAGTTTCTCTCGAGAATGATCAATCGGTAATCGAAACACGTATCAAGGTGTTGAAATAACGGTTTCATGTTGTGAATAAACTCCAGTAATATTCAATAATAATTATATAACTTCATTTCGGTAAAGACGATTTGAAATTATACAACTTGAAGTTGATCATGAAAATTGAATTAGAGGGTAGTGAAATAAGTACAAACAGATCTAAGAATTTGAAAAAAATCTGCTAGTGTATTTTATAAATTTCTAACAGATATGCTCTCAGTTGCTTTGAAGCTTTCATATATTCGGAAAAATTATTGTACATTTTTGGACCAATGCATTCTGGTCCAGAATAAGTCACTTTTCATTTAGCAATTGACACATGGAACTGGTTTTTGATTCCTGTATCGTGGTGATGAATACTCTTACTCAATGTTAAATTTGACCTATTTCAAAACATATATACACACACATTTCAAATATAGAGACTGATGCAAGAGTTGAAATATTATATTTTTGGAAATAATATCTGAATCGCTTTGGGAAATATTTGCCATGCATTATACAATGCGCAACGATGGATCAAAAACACCTTTCGATACTGGTGAAGGTGTTTCAGTCGCTGACCCAGGAAAGACATATCAAACTGCCTAGGAACCTTTGCGACTGTATTCCAAGCGAAAATTTATGCTATTGAATTGTGTGCGAAGAGATTGGAAGAATCCAACCTCACATACAAGTCAATAAAAATATTCTCGAACAGTCAAGCAGCGTCGGAATTTCATGGCTACTACCAAGTAACCTCTGAATTGGTAGCAGACTGCCAAAAACGACTCTTCTCGATAGAAAGACTTGACAGATTGTGTCTGGTCTAGATTCCTGGCCATACTGGCCAGGAAAGCAATGAGGCTGCTGAATCTATTGCAAAGGAGGGTGCTGCAAGAAGCGTCATCGGACCAGAATCTGTCATTGACTCGCTTTAGGCTTTGCCAAACAAACACTGAATACCTGGATGGCAGGAAGATTCATGGACTTCTGGCAGAATCTTCCAGGATTGGCTCACTCCAAACCGTGTATTCACCATTCGAAGCTTGATACCAAACAGTTATCAGACCACAATAGGAATGAACTACGATCTCCAACAGGCCTTCTTACAGGTCACTGTCATTTGAATTATCATATGCAGAGACTCGGACTGTCGGAAGACAGTTTGTGTCGCCTCTGTTTGGAAAATTATGAAGCAGCAGAACACATACTTTGTGCCTGCCCTACTCGGGATCGAATCAGGTTTTTAGACTTTCGCAGAGCCGTACTCTCACCATCTGACCTGAAAGACCACTCACCCTCTGGCTTCGTTAAGAAGCTGAGTTAATTTGGTCGAGTGTGAATATGGTGAGCCATAATGAACCCTTGAGGGTTGCGGTGGAGGTTCGAAAAAGTCCACTCAATCTAGACCTAACCAAACATCATCTAACAATGTGCTTTCGTTCAACGAATACATTTTGTGCCGGAGTTGACCCTACCCAGAAACAAACACCATACTTAATTCTAGAGTCTACATAAGTATAGTAGATACTGAATAATTGAGCTCTAGTCATTACTGATCTAAAACTGATGAAGATTGAGAGATTTCATTTTCGAACTGCTGGCCAATTCTAGATACATACGAATTGGAAGCGGAAGTGAGACCAAAGTTTTGCTTCACTCACTCCTATTGAACTAATTAATTCGGCAATAAACGTTCACAAGAGGTGTCGCCTGTGTGTAAGAAAAGATGGTAGACATTTCAAACATCTTCTCAAAAGAAATTATTATAATTATTATTACTTATTGTTGAAGATTCATTTATTACTAGTAAATAGAGTACAAATTGATATCGATTTTATTGAAACTGTGCGTTTTAATTACTATTGTGAACAGCTTTCTCAACAGTTGAACAATTTCTTTCTATTTTATGACCGCGTCGCTCAGAGCCTACTTGATCAAAGCGTGCGTTTCAAAGTCTACATGAAAAAACTAAAAAGCTCTGTATTTCAAAGATGACTCTAACAAAGCGTCAAGTGTGCTACATTTCATAAAAAGTAATTTTTGAGCTCTATTAAAATATGCAGGAATATAGAGGGTGTCCCATTGAAAAATAGTTTTACGTCGTTAACTACTGATATATAATTTGAAAAATTAAGTTTCTCATACCTTTGCATTTTTGGTGAAAAATTGCTTTGGAAATGTTTATAGAAAGAAGAAATTTTTGACAGAAAAAGTTACAGCAACTTTTCGAAAATGCATATGCATATGCATATGTATATGATAGATATCGATATGCGGTATTTACCAGATACAGCCATCAGTTTTCATCTACCAAGTTTAAAAACAGGAGTTTAATTTTGAAAGTGTCCAATTTGGCCACCCAACTGACTATCTCGCCAGACAAAACCGTCATCACTAGATTAACGCATTAACAAAGCGTCGTTAGTGCTATCCCACTTACCGTCGACATTGAGCATGATGGCCAGATTAATTTTCGGCTCCGTGTTCACCTGGCATTCGTAGACGCCTCCATCGCGTTTCTGGACATACTCGATGCGGAGGTCCCAGTCGTCGCTGTGCTCTGGATGTCGAACGCTGAACCGGCCATCCCCCGTGTACGTGTGTATCCCGGAGGTGAGGATGTGCAGGTCGCGCTTTCGCATCCAGGAAACCTGCAACGAAGTGTCGAGTCAGTGGTGTGGCTCGGAAACGAAGTATCTTCATTTATGTTGTAACGTTTCATTTTTCATTTAATTGATTTTTAGTCCATTTGCAAGGCAATATGATCAGGATGTAACTCCCCTGTGTTAATTTATCTTGTAACATGCCATTTATTTAATGAAATATTTTCACAGATATACCTCTACACAGTTTGCAGCAGTCCATTGGATATGTCCTAGTATCAATTTAATTTTACAAATGTTTATGACCGATTCAATATGTGTTTTCATTTATAAATTTCAGGGGTGAAAAGTCATAATACAAAATGTAAAATTTTTCTTCTCAGAAATAAACTCAGTAAACTAGAAAAAATAGTCAGGCGCTTGATCACTGATCAGCTTGCTGGTGACGTTAGTGACTGTAATGAAATGGGTGGCAACACCTATTCAACCTTGAACGAAATCTGAAGTAATGTGAAAAATCAATAATTAAATGTTATATTCTTCCATTTCTGTCTCTGGAGTTTATGAGAGAATAACATATCAATAATTTATAATGTTTGTCCTGCAAATAATCACATATTCATAGTTTCAACCAACGTTCAAGGTAGATACACTTATTATGCATTTTGGAAATTAATATCAAAAAATATTGAGTAATTATTTTAATTTGGTTTTTTGTTGACATATATTGAATGAGAGGTCATTTTTTAAAACACTTTTTCTTTCTTTTATTGTGCTATAGTTCTGCCAGATAGATAAATTTTTTTTGGAATAGATAAATTCAGATAAATAAATTTACATAAATAAATTTATTATCGAAAATTTACTGAAGTGAATAAATTTACTCGAGAAGGTGAAAGTAATTGAGTCTAAAATTCCTTGGGTAGGAATTTGCGAATCGGATTATCATTAAGGACACAACTCAACTTGCTGCAAAATTAGATTTTCTGAAGAGATACATTTATCTACTGGATAAATTTATATCTGTTTCAAGATCGCCTGAAGGGGCAGATTTTTGTGGTAACACATTTACTGGCTGAATTAAGCACAGAATAGGTGGATGGACTAGTGTACTGCCAACTGTGGAGCTGTGTAGCTGAGTCAACCTTGGGTCATTGTGGAATCTATAACAACTGTATTAACGAGATTACTATAAGGTTGAATGCATTCAACTCAATGTGAGATACTGTGAATAGTTATTCGTCTGACCAAGGAACCAGCGTTTATATTATTGCACAATATTGCTAATTCAGTTCATTAAATTTTTTTAAATATTACTGTTATATATTATTTGGAGATGTAGATTATCTACAGAGACTGGTATCAAAAAGGATTTTAGTAACTATTATTGGCTGTAGATGGCCATTTGAACTTTCAAAAGGTCAAATAGCTTTTCTCCTAAAGATCCACGCCCTTGCCTCCGCAAGCTAGAGCTGGCTTTATCCATCGTGGCATAAATGTTTAAAGGATAATGTAATCACAACTGATATTATTCCTACTGGAAATTGATTTTCGAAAGACTGTGATGAAAAAACTGACATTTTACAGGAACTTTCCAAAGAGTAGCTCATAAACGACGTGTCTAGAAGTTGGCAACAATCTTCACAAGTGAAAGAACTGAAACTGCAAATTATCTAAAGGAACAATTTTTTCAGGTTAGTCTTTCTTTACCTAACAGTATCTTCATAGACTGCCACCTATCAGAACAGAACTACTCCCCTGACTGATACCACGAAGGGCGTCAGTGCAGGATTCTTCACAGAAGTAATTCCTACATAATTGCGATACAACTGCCGGAATCGACTTAATTATCAGAACACATTTGCAGACCGCTTTTGGGCTATTGGTTCAAATATCTATTACTATAACGAAAAAAATTGCTGTAGTAGGTGGCCATACTCGAAGACTGACTTCAAACAAAATTCATCCAGGCCAGTCATAGGAAACAATTACCCTCCTGAACGTTTGATCTGCAAGTGTGCTTGTTCCAATAAATGAAAATCACCAGAAACATATGCTTTTGGCGACACTACAATGCCACGTGTCGGATATATTCCAACGCCCTTCTTGGTATTAGCCAAGCGAGTAGTTGATTTCTGATAGGTGTCAGTCCCTGAATCTACTGTGTGAGTGAGGGGAATGACCTGAATGAATTGTTCCTTTAGAAAATTCGATTTAAAGCCAGTCTTCGAGAATGCCCACTCACTATAGGTGAAAACTAAAACTGCGTTTAGTTTTGTGCCAGGTTATGGCTCGAAAACGATTGTGGATACTAAAAATCGAAACGTCAATTTTCAGTTCGTTTTGATTATTCAATTTTCATTTTCTTGCTTGATTTTTATATCATTGTAAATGATTAATTTCATGGTTATTTTCGCCTAATATAATTCCCAATTAGCAATTTCATATTTTATAATAGTTGCGGAAACGTTTAGGAAAAACAAATTATAAAACTGCCTTTCTCCCAGAAATGTTTTCTTGTAAAACTGCTGTAAATAGGAAATTGGCACCGTTTTGTAAAACATTATAGTTATCATCAATATTTTGCAAGGCCTTCTACAAACACTACAAAACAGTTTTATAAACATTTTGGCAGTTACTATAAAATTTGTCTAACACTCTCATAAAGTAGTTTTGTAAAGACTTCCCTTACTGCACTTTTGCAACATATTCCAGCAATACAGGTAAAATAATTAGAAGCCAGTTTTATAAGAGTTATTTTAGTAATTCTTCAAACTTTGCGGTGGCTACCAGTTTCTGTATGGTTCTACCAATTAACTATGACATTTATTTATGAAATTCTGAATAACTTATCATCTTCCTATTTTTCTGAATTTGTAATTTCAAATTCTGAAGTGCACAAATAAGCCACAAGGAAAAATACTAATTTGCATTTATGCAGAACAAACAGGAGAAGTGCTGTGAATTCTTTATTTTTCAAAAGATTTGATGCATACAATGAGTTAGCAAATGAAATTAAATCTAGTCCAACATTAAGTACTTTTGAAAAACAGTTATTGAATTCCATCCATAGTACTAGACAGAATAATACATGGTAAAATAATAATAATGAATATTTGTTCTTTCAAGAATTTCAAATCAAATTATGTTATATTATATCGGACAATGAAAGTCCAAACTAATGGAATTCAAAAATGATATGGCTGGGATTGAATCAAATAAGCGAATGAATGCCATTACGTAGGTACTGTCAACGACAACATGAGTAGATTTACCTCATTTATGATATAAAGTCATAATTTCACGAATTAATTGGGTTCTTCGTCTTTTAATGTTATTTAGATTGGTAACGAAGACGCAATATGGCAAATGTCTTATTCCGAAACATCGAATGTTCGCCTTTGAGGAAGATAGTGTTCCGTGTAAGTGAAATTTTACCTATTTTATATACCTTATTGTGGAGCCATCCTGTGAACTCTATCTATTTAAATTCCATAACGAATGTTTGAAATACAAAATGCACTGAAAAAAGTGTAGTGTATAATTCAATGTTTATATAAAAGAAGTGGATTTGAAAGTATTTCTCCTTTCGTATAATTCAATATTTATATGGGCTTTTTCTCCAATTTGTGTCTGAAAGTTATTTTTTTGCATGATCTACATATACCTATCTGTGAATAGTTGATTTTAAATTTTTTTGATTTCTTCCAATTTTTGGATTTCTATAACTTTCTGTATGGGGATGAACAACTATAAAGACATAACGTTGCCTTCCTAATGATTAATCTCTCCTGAAAACATACACTTTCAGTTAAAATCCGAATACATCATTCAACAAAGCTAATCTGCTTCTTCTGAACGCCCTGAGAAAATTAATACTTCTTACAAAATTCAAAACATTCAACTCTCTCAACGTGTTTTCTTCTTCCACGATAGGATCTAACGACCTGAAAATCTACTACTTCCCTTGACACCATCATCAATAAATAATTAATAATTCTTGAGTACCTATCTATATTTTCTTGACGTAATAATTAGGCTCATCTTAATTTCTGATAGAATTCCAGTATACAGGATGGATAGTCATTTCCTAAACCTTCATTCATGAGATGAAACTATTATTAAAATGGAAAAACAGAACCAAGGTAGTACTGCCATTCTGACGAATACGTGATCACTATTTGATTTCAGCGAAGTCCTGGATAATGGAAATTTTCATTATGAGAAAACCTGCTCAAATATCTGTCAAATGTATTTCAATATTCGTTGTGATAATCAATAGAAAATTAATTCTTTTTCGATAGGAGTTTGCCAGATGATAGTGTGTAGAAACTTCGTGAGAGTTGGGTGCATCAACTTTCAATGCAAATATTTATTTTCTGGTGCATATGCATCCATCCTATATGCAGTTATCATACAGCAATACTAATCTTCGGACCAATACCAAGTGAAAATAAACTAAACAGAATTTGTACTGGTATTTTGTCTTATTTTAGCCAAAGGTATGTCTGATATGTATCATTCATCAAATTTACCTAAAAACAATAAATGACTCGATACTTGTCACCTCTTAAACAGTCTCATTCAGTCGTTGAACTTGCCGGAACTCAAACATATTCCAAAACAACTAGCATTCGGGATGCATCTTGAAATAATTTGGATGCATATTGAAGGCACGTCTGTCAAATTCATATTACTTTGAATAATTTAACGTAATAAGATCTACAATCCATTGAGCGTATGATGGATATTACCTGGGGAAAACAACTCTATTGTTGGGAGTTTGCGCTACATTGTACTAATGAAATCTGTCGGCAATCTGATAACCAATAGAAAATGAAACAATGAAGCATCTGAATTATTGGAGGCCAGAAAGTTCACCAGAATGCTGGAAGCTCCAATGTTACATATAACTGATTCAAGAATGTAAAATGAAACCTTTGTTTAGAAGACATCGCTGAGATCATCGCTGATAAATTTAATATATTCATTAAATTTTGAATATGTGATAGACTACTGATGGAAATGAAACTGAGAGACCTAAAAAACCACTAGCGTAATTAGGCAAATATGCAGATGAACTGTCTGTTCATGAACCCCTTGTTTTTTTATCGACTGGTTATCTACATAGATTGTAGGAAATTTACATATGTTCCGTCTAATCTCTTACAAACAAGTTCGATGAAGTTTAGTTGGAATATTTGAGGGTGAAACAAAACATAAAAATGAAAGCTGATTTGTTTTCTGTCAATAAGGTTCATAGATGGAAATTGATAGTTCAGTATGTGATAAGAATATACGTGTATTTGTTTTTTCCACCATAGGTAGCAGCGTCTTGAGATCAGACTAGATACCATTTTTGTTTCCATCAGTGCCCCTAGTGCAGCCTGGCTATCTGTGGGAATATTGATCCACTCATTCTGTTGAGGTCTCTAATCAATATTTCTTGTGCTTTGCAAACCGGCACACATTTCATCCCAGAATATTGATGTTTACTGACCAAACTGGTAACTGTCCAGTCTGATTCAGACCGTTCCTGCATTCCCAATCATTACAAGTTGTGAAACAGAGATATTTGAAAGTGACTTCAAAGCATTCTTGAAAACGGCATGTTTCTGCACCGCCGCACCCCATTTTCTTCTTTCTAGATTTTTTATTCCATATCTTTCGCAGTCGATACTTCGGTAATATTTCCCCCTTTCTCTAGAATTGAAATCTGTACCAGTACCTTTTTTGCAACCAGTGGGTTGGGCTACCTATCGGATGCGTCTCTAGGTGTCGGATAGAGAAAAGGCCAGAGGACTGGGAGCCCTGTTCGGGAAGCCAATGTGGCCTCACGGACGGGATCGTCTGACTGTTCAGTGGCAATAAGTAGGGTGAGAGTAACCAAAACTTCCCAAAAGCTATTGCAAAACATGCCACCTTGGACCAGCCTACCCAAGCTAAGGTGTAAGGAATCGTTCCGTCAGCTGAATGGCCGTATGATGATATGCGGTTACGGAAGATCCCCTTGGGGAACCGGACGGAACCTCGAACCGGACGGAACCTCATTGTAATCAGCCTTCCTCTGGTAATGTGGGGTTCTGCCACATTACCATTACCACACACATGAATGAAACAAATACAAAAACAGACACAAAAAAAACCAAAGCCAATCCCGAGGCTGGACAGAAAGGCTCACCTCAATCTATAACGGTAGCTGGGGATGAATAGAAATATCAACCACAATCTACCGCTCGCAATGAGGCTAGATATGGCGGATCCTTCACGGAGGCCGCCGTGAGACACCTGAAGAGAGTGTGTTCGGCAAGTCTTGACGTTCACCTGCCGATATAAAGGAGATGTCTCCTAGTGATCTGTCCACCTTCCTGGAAACGACAGAATGGACGATGACCTAGGAGGACAACTCTTTGAGAAGATGTAAAATGGGACACATGTGGCCTAAGTGCGGTGGGTCTTCACTCACCCTTCCTACTCTACAGATACAGATTCCTCTTTTGCAGTAGTTCGAACCGCAAACATTCATCTTCTTTGTATTTTGGATGTTAAATGTCCGCAATGCTATTGCAATTAATTCACCCAACTCTTATAATCGTGTCACGTTATCAGAAAATGTGAATTATTTGCTATGAATACAACTATAGAGTCCAATAAACGTTTCCATGAAACGATTCTTGTATTAGCAGTGTAGATAAAATTAAAATTGGATCAATATATTTCGAAAAATATTTTGGCAGTGTAGTTTACTCAGTATCAATAAATATATAGACACACTTTTGATGTCAGCTCGGCGATGAAAATGATTGATAATTTTGAACATTATCTATGACACAAAATTAATAAACCATTTAGGGCCAAATTGAATCAAGTTTCACCCGTGTAGTGACATCCAGACCATTCATGTAATTTTGTAGCAATTTCGTCCCGACTTTGATGTATTTATGTAATAAACCGCCATATTTCAACTCGATATTGAATTATTATGTATGTATAATTTTTCATGAACGATTGTTGGCGTGACTGTATTCGCTACATGCAATTCAGTTTTTCCATACCCTGATGCATAAAAATGAAAAAAGTTTGTTACCGTTGATTCATAAAAAGTATGTCCAATACGTGAAAGAATTTAAATATTTATAGAAATGCAAGATTTCGCAGCCAACAAACCTATTTGAAGAACCTACAACTCGATAAAACTTATGTTCAATAACAGGTACTGCCTATCGATAGAATTGAGAAAAATGTTGTGCGAGAGATCATTGTTAGCACAATTGAATTTTCCAGATACTCTTCATGAGTCATATCTGCCATCTGAGAGGTAAAAGTTTGGCCAGATAAGAAGAGCAGAAAATTCTTTCTGATATCTCCATACTGTGATCATTTAGTCTGGGTCACAAGATTCTTTTTTTGGAACCTCTGTCCAAGGGCACCGAAAATTATGATCCAGGGCTCATTCGATTCGGAATGTCATCTAGCAACTTTTTGAAAAATTTTAAAAGGGGCTCGAAAACATTGAAAAAGCTACAAACAATTTAGTAAAAAAGTTGTGTTTGGTTTTTTGCAAATATGTCGGAAGATATCCGAAATCAGAAAAAAGATCCTTAGGGAAGAGAAAAACGTCCCACCTCCCGGAATTCTATCACCAATATTTATAATTTCAGTCAAGGGGCGAAAATAGCGCAAAAAACGCGCGATTCGCGTCCCGCACGCGCTGACCGATACGGACTTTTGAAAAATAAACATTCGTTCAATTCATTGATTATCATTATTGAGAAAAAAATCACATATCTTCTCGAATGAACAAAAATTCATGCAAAAATCCATGGAAACCTAACCTAAAAACCTCAAATTTTATTCATTTCTTGGAGCTTTTATTGAAAGCTTTCAAAAAAGATTCCTGTTGGAAAAATCAGAAAATTTTGAATTTCCACTTTAATAATAATAATCAGAGACGGTAAAAGTGAAAAATTTAAAGCAAAGGAAACATTTTTTTGTTCAATATTCAAATGATTTTTCACAATTTTTGGCTCTATTTGTTCAAAAAATTGTTATGAATTGTATGAATGTATTGTTTGGAAGATATTTAAAATTTTTTTGGGGGATTTTGATCAGCGATGAATATTATGAAACAAAATCGTTTCTGAAAAATATTTTTTTATTGATAAAAAACGCATTTGCATATTGAATTTTTTCTGCTACTTTCCATGAATATCAAGGAACCATTTTTACATTCATAATTCCTATTTCACTATTTCTGAAACATAACTTTTTTAATGTACATTTTTTCTATTTATTTGATAAATAATTTGTTTTGAACGAATTTGAATTGAATATTTTTTTTCAAACTACCAAAAAACGAAAATGACCATGTGTTGTTTTTTGTTTGGAAAAATATAAAAAAAATTGTCAAAAATAGACAAATATTTTTTTACCCAAAAAGTGACATATGGTTGTTTTTGTTTTTTTTATGGTACCTGCAAAAATATATCGTGAAAATATATTTGTTCGAAACAAAGTGTTTATTGAATGAATGAAGAAAATATAAATTAAAAAAATTTTTTTTCAGAATATCAAATAGAAAAAGAAATTATGATTTGAAAAACAATGTTCCCAAATATTCATATTCGAAAGCAAAAAAACTAAGCAACAATTACATTTTTAAGCAATGAAAACATTTTTAAGATATGATTTTATTCTTAAAAATCATAATATTCATCACCCATGAAAATCATTGTTCATAACAATTTTTTATACAAATAGAGCTAAAAATTACGAAAATTTATTTTTATGTTACTATACAAAATAAGACTACGAATAGATTTACTATTGGAAACAAATTTTTCTCTTCATTGCTTCAATTGAATTTTTCACTGTTCTGAATGAATTTTGAGGTTTTCAGTTTTGTAAAAATTTGTGAATTAACTAACGTATATTTGATAAATTAATCACGGGAAAAATATTTTTTTATGAATTTTCGTTGATTCAAGTGTCTAGAAGGTGAGTGATTTTCTTTTCTTGCATATTGTAATTTTTATTGTTCAAAGGTCCGTATCGGTCAGCGCGTAGGACACGCATCACTCGCTTTTAGCGCTATTGTTGCCCCTGAATTCCAATTATAT
>WOGP01001972.1:0-17724 GCA_015342065.1 Leptinotarsa undecemlineata
ATCGTCAATTCAATTTAATTTTCTTCAAAGTAATGTATATATCAATTCTGGGTAACTGGCATTTTTGAGACAAAAGTTCTATAATAAATAAAGAGTAGATACCTTGGGATTCCAAGACATTAATTTCGGATTTTTCTCTATGACGTAAATAGATCTTCGCTGAATATTGTTTTTCGAATGATGTATCAACAGAAGTAATGTCTGATGTATTCAAACTCTCACTGTCCTCGGGGGAACTTGGTAGTCATTTTTCCAATACTTTCTGTATTTTCTATTTCCTTAAAACGATTTCTTTTTCGATAGTATATAATATTTATGGTCTGTTTAGCTTTTGATCGGTGGAGCTTTAGATGTATGGGCCGTCGGTCTATCATTCTGGCAATCAAAGATATGCGAAATTACGCCTGGTTTCAATATAATTTTTCCCACTTTGATATACATGTAATTTTCCAAGTCTGTTTCAACCTAAAATTCAAAGTAGTGCTCAAAGTAAAGTACAATGTTTTTTATTAATCATTATCATTCATACTTACATTAAAATGATTTTCGCAACAAAAATGCGTCCCCTTGGGAGATACAAAGTCGGCCCTCCGCATAGCGCGCTGCCATAAACATTTTGTCTGGTGCTGTTACCGAAGAATTCTTGCATTTAGGAAAGATGTAACGTAATTTTTTATTATTATTCATATTCACGTAGTTGACACACTGCAGTAAATAACACACATAGTTTTCTATGGCTTCAGCACACGTATTTCGCTTATCCGCCAGCACTCCCTTGTCGCCGAGTCGACTGATGTGACGTCAAGCTTGACCATGCCCCTTTTCGGTGAACGCCATATCCAACAATTAATTTAAGGGGGAAGATAAAGAGTGAAAATTCAGATTTTTTACAGATGTACTATTTGAAACATAAACTTTCAAATTATGAAATGAAAAAAAAATTGTTAAATGAGCCCACTATTTGAAAGAGCTTATAAGGAAGAAACAAATGTTACATTAGGGAAGAACATACAGTAATACTCGTATAAAAGCTAACTCAGTTATTTTCTGTTATTTAGTTTCTGTTATTTAGAATATTATATTTTAAGTTGTTTCTATTCTAAATAATAAAATGTGTTATGACATGTTTATTTATATTGTATATTTTTCAGATGATAAGTTATCGACTTGCATAATAGAGTTAGGACTATAATTATCACACTTTGTCATATACATATATTCTTGGTAACATTGATCAACTTGCTGCAAGATTTGGAAAAAAATCTGATTGAATAAACATTGAAACAGAAGTATGGAATGGATATAAATAAAATTATCAACTGAAACAATGTTATTTTGGTATATTTCTAGTCATATAAACAATGCATTTCAGTTAAATGGAATGTTAAGAACTCTACCACTAAACTTTTAAAAAACATATTATGGAAATATATTCAAAATGAAAAAATGAACACATGTTCTTTCCACTTAAAATAATAGCAACATGGTAAGTATATATAATTAAAAATCTCATTGTCAATCAACATATATAAGTATCAACAGTGCATAAATTTTATTTCAACTCAAATCCATCTATTCTAAAATCCTTTCCCCAACTAATTGAAATGTTAAACATTGTCCTTATTCAATAGAAACAAATGTAATTGTTGACTCTTAAATCGAAATCTTGTAATTTGGAACTGAAACTAATCAACAGTTTATTTACAAAAAACTTATATGTAGATAAATGCCAATAATATTAAAAAATAGTATATATTGTGAGGGAAACAAAGGATCTTATTTTTCCATATCCCCGAGAGCAAAATCTATCATATTATGGTAAACAAGAGAAGGATCTTGTGTATCATGAAACTTCACAATTTTATTGGCAAACAAAAAGATTCTAAGCGAATGGTAAAAATCTATAGTAATTAAGAAAAAAAAAGGAAATTATAAAAAAGTGCACCCATCTATTAATTAAACTTTATAATGGAGTTAATTACAATAACATCTTTAAAATAAAATAAACACAAATCTAATCTTGTTTTCGAAATAGATCTTTCGCATATTACTAAATATTTGAGTCCACCTTCTGTATCAACATGAAAAACATTTTCAATCTGGAAGTTTCAGATATCCCAAAGTTATTCTGATATAATATATTATATTTGCTCTTATCCACTGATCTGAAACGTTATTTATTTCCAAACAACCACGGGGGAAATGCGATTATATGGAAAAATAATACATATACCCTGTTATGTACAACCAAAAAAAATCTATGATAATAAGCCCTCAAGGTGAACACTAAACTGATGAAAAATTAGAAGAACGCGATTATGTTCGAAATAATATAGACGGCCGAATAATTCTATAAATTAAAATTTACACTTCAGTAACACTGAATAATTAAGTAAATCAAATTAACACATTCTAATTCCGAGTTAAAATACACCTATCATCAAATCCTATTAGAGGTATACATCATTGTTTCACACATAATTTTTTCTACTTCAATTCATAAAACAAATACTTTTTGTTCTATTTCCAATTCATAATATATATTATGATGATAATAGATATGATTTATTTTTCAAAGTAATTAAGTTGATATCATGACAAAGAAAAAAGTATTTGAATCACATTTAAAATTTCTATAGATATATACTTACTGGTTCCATATACTCCATCTGTGGATCACACAAGCTATTAGCAATCATGTCACAGTATAGATGAATGTGCTGTAATACCTTAAGTAATATGTGTTAAATACTTGGTGGTAATTAATTTTCATCTATGATAAACTGAATCACATCGAATCTTTCTTACTCGTTTAATGCTGATATCTTTTTGGTTACGAATCATGGTCCTTTTTTGAGGAATTTCTACATCACCACTATAACAGGGTATTCTAATGTAATATTTTTATGTCAAGAGTCAAAAAAAATATAATTTAATAGTTATAAATTCAAGCTTTTTGAACATAATTTTGTATATTGAATAAACTTATGTGATTTCAACTCCTATTAATTTGATCTTCTACAATCTAGAATAGAAATTCTCCCCGAGTGCTGATATATACTTTAAAATGGCGTTTTCTATAATTACAAATGGGCGTGTTCACACTACAACGAATAGAACATCATGAAGAAAGTGATGATAAGGTCTGTCCATAATGTAGATGCCCTTATGAGGATCTGTCAATACTTTTTTAGTTACTGGAGTCAATGTTATCTGTTCTAGGGCCAGTCTATAGACTTGATAGACTATGAAAATTATTTTCAGTGACAACATTTTCTGTAGATATAAAGGAGTGGAAAAACAATTCGTTACATCTGTATTTGAGCATGAGGTTTTAAAACAATTGAATTGTGGAAAAAGGACTTGAAACCTATGAATACAAAAATTCCCAGATAAAGCCAAATTTAGAGTGGAAAAAAATACTTAAAAAAGTTCGATACTCTAATAGAAAATATACTCATGAAAATTTTGATGGTAGTAAAAATGACAGGTTAAGCAATAAAAAAAGTGTATTTAAAAAAATTAACAAAGGTTTCATATAGGTCGCATCATGTTTTGACATGTAATGGAAAGATCGTTATTGTCATTGTCATTGTATTTCAAATATTCACCTCTAGGGTAAATATATTTTGAGAAAAGCAATAAGGTGCCATGGGAATGAAAAATGGATTCGGTTAATGAAATTAATTTTATCAACAACACAATAATGTTGTAATTTGACGTCTCAATATTACCTGTGCTTTCTGTATTGAAGTAGAAAAATATTAATGCACTCAAAGACTTGAATATCTTCATCAATCCAACAACCAGAAAGTGATAAACTGTTGGCGAACTGTATGAATCATTCTCTCAAAACCTCAGACGTTAGTGTCCAAACAGTGTGATTTTTCATAATTTGGTTTGAAATTTATCTTACTTTTTATGTATCCAACTAACACTACAAAAAAAACGAATGTTCAATAAAAACATAATCTAGTTTAGCCTGGGAGCTCAGAGAGTGAATCACCTTTTCGATAATATTAAATTGCAATCCACGTACAAATCTATCATATCTGAGTTTTACGTGGTGGTACAATAGAGATAATACAATAGTACAACATACCTAACCTAGCTGAAATCTAACCAGATCACAGTGAGACAAGTAAGAACTTGTCTTATTTTGATACAGTCAGTACTTCATATTTCTTTTCATCATAACTCTTCAACTAAAACTGCACCCAATTACTATTTGTTGAAGGTTGACTTTGGGATGGAGCACTGAAAAAAAATAATTTAAGGTAAGTGAAAACGAAAAGCTAGGTAATGAAAATTTTAAGAAAACAAAATTCGGGATGACAGAGTCACAGAAACAGGGAATTCTGTAATTGTTGCCTTCTCATGCAACCAGAGGACTCTGCATTTGCAGAATATGTCCTATACAGACCTCTCAATAAAATACGAAGAAGCTGCTGTCCTATCTGATTAAACATATAACAAAGCACGATTTCAAAGAGAGGCCATCAAGATCTGAAAATATCACAATTTTAACAAAAAAACAAAAAAGGTTTACGTGTCAACAAGACGTGATATCCAGTAAAGAAGGCCAGAAATAGACATCCCACTAGTATTGTACATAGCAACAGTGCAGAACAATCAGAATGACACAGCAAAAGTACGTAGGTTCCAATCAAGCGTAAGCATTTGCATGGACAACCCACCACCCTCTGAAATTATAAATACGAGTGAACACGTGGCTTTCCAGTCAGTCGTTGGTGAAACTTTGAGATAATATTCGTCCTTGCAGTCAACTGTTGATATCTGCCATGGTAACAGACGAAACGTTTGGTTCTTCAAGTTCCTTTTGACCACGACCTACCAACCCAGATTTTGTTCCCTTTAACAACTTCGCCTACATGGGAATTTAAATGACTGTTAGATGACTGGAATCCAGCCAGATTGAGAAAACCAATTTGCTATGTTAACTGATATTTTCACTTTATTTGTCGGGACTCTGGAGTTATTTCGAATTTACAGAACTAACGCACTGAACAAGCTTTGCTGTAAGAACGGCTCCATTATCTCATATGGCGTTTTTTCGAATAGATCAAAGATTTGTTGTCTCTTCACCTTTATTTGAGCAACCAATTAAACCTAGATAACTGGAATAAAATTGACCCTCACTTTCAATTTTATTTCAGCCTGAGCATCTGTCACCACCGAACGTCAGAAGAAGAAATTTGACAACCCCTCCTCTTTATACTCACCACCACCAAGTCTGAATACAAATTGCATTGGAGTCAATCATTCAAATCGCATTCTATTAGAAGATGAATATTCTGTTCTCTCAGACATTTGACGAGGAGATTATCATAATCTTCTTCCCAGGAGACATGTTGCTTTCGCTAAGTTGATGACAATTTTGTTATTTGTTATTACACAGTTTGTATGTCTCATCAATTCCATTCATCCTGGCATTTAGTTTACCATGGAAAAGGTAAATGAAGGAAAGATACTATTTTTGAATGTACTAGTCAACAGAAAAATGGCGGAAAACTAGGTCACACAGTTTATCGCAAACCTAATCTTACTGACTGGTATCTGTATCTCAACAAAAACCTAAACTACTATCCACGGCAAAAACTTGTTAAAATAAAAACACTTGTTGATTGTGCCAGAATAAAGTCGACACCACATCACGATCCCCACCACTACCCCCACTACCATATAAAATTATAAATTAGTGAACATGTAGCTCGCCAGTCATTATTGTTGAGACTTCAAGATATAACCTTCGTCTACGTACTTAACGCACATACCATTTGATGATGTCTGTCGCAGTAGCAGACGATTGAGTTTTTTTTCAACAGGAAGAAGGGCTGCAAATCAAAATCAAATAACTGCCAATCTGTTAGCATAATTCCTGTTTTGACCCACGATTATTTTATCTTGAGTAAAAATACTTAGTACGCACAAGAATTACATTAACTCTTGTGGAAAGATAAGATAAATAACTGGCAAGATTTATTGTAGACAAGATTTATTCTGACTGTTCTCTTACAAGGTTCAAAATGTAATGAATGTAATTTTACAAATACAAATACAATTACAATTTCATGAGGATAAGTGGATTAGAAAAGACCCATACATCAGAAGACCAACTGGAAAACCCCAATTGGAAGACTCTTGAGAATGATGAAAAACTAAATAACTCAAACAAAATTAATTTACAATGTTTACTAAAAATTTAGGATTCACTATTCACTGTTTAAAAATAATAATTTGTTTAGCAAGATCATGAGTCCGAACAATTCCTATTATTGGAAAATCATTCTCAAGAACAATTTTTTTCCAAAAGTTACTTTTTATTTATCAGCAAAGTTTCATAAAAAATAATTCTACCACACAAGTTGAGTCTCCGTAAAGTTCAAGTTAAACTGAGTTGAACCTTAAAACGATGAGCAAGCACAGCCCATCACATATTTCTGATATGTACCGCTCTTGATGGAATCAAATGTGCCAAGTAACTTGGACAACACCTCCCGTGAAACTATTTATAAAAGAGAAACAAATCTCCAACCCTTCTTCAATGTTCCAGACTATCAAGGTTGCAAGTAATGTTCGTGTCTCCAATCAGGCGGATGGCTCTTTTCTGGATGGAATCCAGCAGCTTCAGGGTATTCTTAGGGGCGAAGCTCCATACATGAGAACAATACTCCAAAGAAAGTCTGATCTGAGCTTTATAAACCATCAAAAGTTGCTGAGGTCTGTACAGTTTTCTGGTTCGGAATAGTGTTCCAAACTTTTGAGAAGCAGCCTTTGCAATTCCAGCGGCATGATTGTGCCAAGACATATTGGAGTCCATTTTTACCCCTAACAAACATATCGAAGCAGAATTGTCTGTCTTGACATTATTATATCCAGTTCGGACACATTTATCTTTTTGGAAAAAACCAATGCCTGGGTTTTCGGGGCATTGAATTTAACCTGGTTACTTTCACCCCAATTCAAAATCACCTCTAAATTCTCATTAAGATACACAACCTGTTACCAGTGAAGATGTGCATCCACAGCCGATGTCCTGGAATTCAAATGAAATGACGAGACAAGTATGCTGTCGTCAGCAAAGCAATATATTGAATTCTTTATTTTTTTCAATAAGTCGTTAATATATAAAAAAAAGAGTGTTGGAGACAATATGACTCCCTGGTAAACACCAGAGTTGATAGTAAACGTATACGAGAGATATCCGAACGTTCTTTCAGGAAGATGGAGAGCCATACACAAAAATTATCAGACAAGCCATAGCATCGAAGTTTGGTCAGCAAACCCTCATACCACACACGATCAAATGCCTTAGAAATATCAAACGTTACAGCTCTCAACTCTCCATATTCCTCAACTGTGTTATTCCAAATATGGATGACATACAACAGAAGGTCACCTGTTGAACTTCATTTCCGAAAGCTATATGATGGTCGTTCAAGATATTAAAGCCTTCCAAATATTTAAGGATATGCTGGTTTACGGCTTTCTCCATGATTTTTGATATCATTGATATCACTGATTTTGCTGATTGCCTAATGTGGCCCAGTCACATTGACAGTATTACACGTAAACTGTCTAATGCTCTTTTTGTTCTGAGGTTAGTGAAAAATGTGATGGCCCAGTAACATTGAAGATTGCTTATTATTTACTATTATACTAAGTATCTATTGGATTTTGATTTGGAACCACTCAACAAACGTTAAAACTATATCTAAGCACTGATTCACTGATTTAATATTTTGTTTAAAATCAACATTTACATCTAGAATCTGCTCACAAGAAATTTTTATTCTACAAAGAGGGAATCTATTATTTAAAAGGTTTTGATACCATACTCTTCTCAATCTCAATTAGTTTTCCTGCAAGCATTTTTTTTATATTTCGCACCATATATTCCAGAAAAAATTTTAATTGAAGAGTCAGTAATGTGATTAAATTTTAGATATCTCTAGTTAGTTGTTACTCATAAAAAGGATTAAATTTTTACATTTGATGTAAAAGTGTGTAAACCTGTAGAAAATAAGTCACTATTTATGTTTTCTGAATCATTAATTATTATGACATAAAACATTATTATTGTCATAACTTTAGCTTACAGGGACGTTTTTTTTTCAAGATAATTTGGATCTCTTCGTTTCTCATTAACTAAGTTAAGTTTATTAAAATAAAGTAGTGTAGTGTTAATTACGAATAACTAATAAATCATCTCATTAGTTTTAGGTAAAGTTTTATTTATAAGTAGCACAAAAAAGACTACCAAGATGTAATAATCATTGATTTATACAACATACATATTATTTGGAAATATCAACTGAAAATATGCTCTCACCTATTTCCTGCAGAGGTGAATTCTCCCCACGAATCTGCAGTGGCATTATCACCTTTAGAAGCATGAGCTGGAGATCCAGCAGGAGAACTACCAGGCGGAGCAGGTAGTTTACCTCCTGGAGGAGGAGGCAGTAGTCCCAAACCTCCACCATTACCAGACTTTACTTTTGTTCTTGAACTTCCTTCAGAGCCATCTTTCTTAGTTATTTTCATGTTTATTTTAATTGTTTCACCTTCTTTAAAACCTAAGTCAAGTCCAGGTCCACTGGCAGGCTCTTCATTGATCTGTTTCTCCTTCTTAACCCACTTGAAATGGTCCTGAAGTGCTACATTCAAATCGAATGAATCAGATCTATCTCCAAACCCAACTCCAATAAATGCAGACCGCCCTAAAAATTATGGAAATATTTATAAATTTTTATATAAATACACTAATAAAATCCCAGTAACAAAATAAACCAATTCGAAACAACACATTGTGAATCAATTGCCAAATTAATAATAAAATCAAATTGATATTTGTAGTATGTAATGTAAAACTGTTTTACATCCGCTTTCTGATGATGTATCATTGAAAAAATAATTAATAACACCAAAACAGCAGTGAATGCTTCAAGATATTTGTTTACTTATGAAATATTTCAAGTACTTTGGGCTTTCAAAGTCTTAGAGAAATAATGCAGCTAAATCTCAACTGGAGTATTCCAAACAAATTGTTATGTCTGTGTGGGTTTTTCAGTAAGTGGTATTCTAGTTAAATTTAACAACTTAATTTAATTACTCAAAATACAACTTCAAAACACACTTCAATCACGCTTCAAAATATGTGATGAATCAGCAGATACTTTACAGTTTACAAAACTGCAACACATGTTTCACTATACAATATAACTCTTAGGGATGTTAATTCGAACCACCAAACCACTTATATTTTGAACACATTTCTATTGTTTTATTTATTCAAAATATTTCAGGAATTAAGGTATGCCAGTTCAAGGAATCACATCAAATAATATTTGTTTGAAAAAAAAACTACAAAAATAATTATTTAAATTGAAAGGGATATATACTTACGAAAGATTCGTTTTTGGAAAAGAGAGGTTTTGACTCTCTACTTCTCCATCTTTGTACAAAAAATTTGGGAAACTTTCAAAACAAGAAAGAAAGTAATTAATTTCAAAATAAACTTTATACAAAGATGTGCAGATCATGCATAGAAGTTACTTTTAGATATAGATTGGAATCAAAAAGCCCTATGGAAACAATTGATAATAATAATTATACTTTATTGTCTGAAGTCATACAACCTCATTGGCAAATGAATATTACTGGAGTTATTTCCCAACATTAAGCGATCATCTTCAAGAGGAAGATCAGTTTTGATCACAATATAGTATATGGAAGAGATAAAATTTCACTTACATGAAACACTGTCATCCTCAATGGTGAACATCTATGTTTCGGGATAAGAAACTTTTTCAATTGAAATATAAAGAAAGACTGCTTTACCAAACCACACTGACTGAGTCAGATTTGAAATATTCCAGTGACGTAGACAATAATAGACTCAGAAAAAAATTTTCAAAGAACAAATCGGTCTTATGCAAGAGTGTTAGTTCCACACAGTCCCAGAGCACTAAAACATCTGATATCCAGTAGACTAAGGAAAGGAAAATTACATTGACATCAGGCTATAACGACAGGAAAATGGTGTAGTTTTTGAAAAAAAAAATACAGTCTCTTCTGGGATGTGGCTGTAGGGATGAAGATCTCCACGATTCCATTATTGAACTTACAAGGCAATCTCGGGAAACAGGTATCATTCTGTGGTCTAGAAAATATGACATCACAAAAAGTCTCAAAGAAACATCTGCTAATAGGACAAAGAAGTCACATCTCATCTTTATCAGCGAACCATATCCATATGATCTGAGAGAAACATCAAGAAGTTGATATATGAAAGCAATTTAAATATGAAAAGGCAATATCCTGGATTGTGAAATTAGATGACAAAATTAAAACTTGATGGTTTTTGCCTCAGAAAATCGGCAAAGTAGTTTCCATATGAAACTCTTCTGCAGCATATTGTAAATTATTTTGATATGGAGGACTCCAGCTGAACCAAGTTTCATGAATGTCCAACATGTCTCCTTTCGAAAAATGGATCCAGACTATCACAAATATCGTTTTTCAATTACATTTCCATAAATGTTAACTCAGGTGTTTATGTCAGCACCTGAATGTTCTGATTATATTTTGCTCTACAGGGATTTTAATATAGACATTGTCCTACTAGAGTACTCATAAATAAAAATTACCTTGTAAATTCCAACCAGTATCAATCACATGGTTACAAGTTTTCTTTGGGTAAACTGCGAATGCAAATTTATACAGGAAAATGTTACAAATTGAACTAATTATTGAGAGAATTATATTTCTTCAGTTCTAAGTACTGCATCCTGAAAATATTGACGAACTCAACACTAGATTGCTGCCATAAAGATTTGAGTTCAATTTACATATTTTTTCAATGTTTTGGTATGGTGTTTTGATGTTTCATTTCTAGTAAAAAAATGTTTTAAAGGAAAAACCTAACAAAAAGTAGATATCATAGGATATTACTGAAGGAAAAAAGACATTAAGGGAGATATATTGGCTCCTCTCCACTACTAAGAGAATGGATTCAGCCAGGAACGTTAATCATCAGTTGGAAGTACATAGTACTTAAACCCGTACTGATTCAAGAGGGCATTAAGTGATTACAGGGCCTCATGGTGAACTAGTTGCATAGATCATATGTCAGTTTTCATGTCGGTTAATGTGTTGGTAGTTGGCTCAAAATCAAAGTGAAACGAGAGGAAAATGTTATTTTTATTTAAAGAATCCACAGGTTTGAATATATAGCAATAATAATATCTTGAGTGGTTGAGAACCCCTCTTGGGTCCAGCTGACTGAAATATTTTATTGTTTAATTAACTAACACTTGATGTTACATTTTTTCTTCTTCCTGGAAGACATCCCACTTGTATGTTTTTTTCAAGTCTACAGAAAACACTGCAGCCTTAAGAGCTTATTGCAGTATCCAGTGAGTAAGCCTGTAATTGTAAAGACTTTCCTGTGTGTGTTCCCAGGTGTGTTTTCCAATATTCTTTATTTTTCACATAGACCCATTTCCCAATCTGGTTTCGCCAAAGTTTTTGGTGCTTCATTGATGGTTCAGGGTTACATTAACATATGATTATTTATTGAATGTTGCAAAAGTAAAAAAAGATATGGAACTATTATTAGTTAACAAATCTTTCTCAGATGAAAATTTCATAAATGCAGTTGAGCCAAGTTATAAGTCAGTAGCATCCCAGGCACACTGGTGGTTAGGTGAGATCTTTCCTGCACTGGGGAGAGGTAATACCCCCAAACCTGTCTGTAGGTTTTCAACTTGATTGATTTCAGTATGATCCCGCAGCTAGATGAAAGAGTGGCATCTGCAAGACTATCCTCTCAGCTAACTTGCATAAATGTATGTCTCATATAATTCAATTTCCATCTTGGTATTAGCCGGAGAAGCAGTTGTTTCGAAAATTTATTTTCATATGTATGTACCTCCTGATATAGTCATCAGAAATATTTTGATTTCTATTTCTATATTTGAAGATATCTTCAAATCAATATCAATTGTTTTACTCAAAGGGAAAATGTGATATTCTTTTTACAATATACTTAGACCTCTCAAAAATAAAGTGGATCCAGAATTTTCTTTCAATAAACTATAATTGTCACATTTTAAATTCAGTTTTGAAACAACAGTACTTACCATTATCATCCATTATACGTAGAACAAAGTAACGTGAGGAATCATTCACAGATTCAATTGCAATACTAGGATATGCATCAATAGGACATTTAGCAAAAAGTTCTCCAGTATTCCGGTCTTCAAGTTTTATTGCAAGATCATTACCTTTCGATATCAATCGCATTCGGCCTGTCCATGCTGGTTCAGCCAAGTTCCAGTCAGCAGCCCTTATACAACAAAACCATTCTTATCAGGAGCATTTTCTGTATATTAACAATGTTCAAAATAATTAAGTAGGTGCAAATATATAATGTATGAAAGGGGAGTGAATGCGGAAGTGGGCGTATTGTTGATAAAAAAATACAAAGTAAGAAATACCTGTAACCTCTATTCGTCGATCTTGGAGGAATATTGAATACGAAAATTTCTGGTTTAACCAGTAAAACGCTTTCATAACTATCCATTGAGGTGCACAAAATGTTTATACCCAAAAAGACCTCTTCACGAAAACAATAAAGTACCAATGCAATTTTAACTTCCAAACAAAATTTTTGTTGAAAATGTCAAAACATAAAAATTCCAATTCACAATTGTCATTGTCACTATGTCAGACATCGCTTGTCAAAAATAAAATAACTTAAAGATGCTCCAAAATTAAACACTGTTAACCGCTAATGACCAAAAATTCTGACAGCGGTTACTTGAAAAATATAAAGGCAACTTATTCGCGTTTATTAAAATTCAATTTACTTCTTTAACTTAAGTTTCATATATCGTGGGCCAATAGACCTTAGTCCCTTGTTCAACTCATTTGAAAAATGTAGATTATATAAAAAAAGACCAAGTTCAATTTTTATAATCACCCAGTCACAGATTTTATAGAATGAGGATCGCACACTGGAATAACAAATATAAAATAATTTAGTATTAGGGACTCTGCTATGAGGATTTGGAATTTGTTAAACCAAAGTTGTAAATACGGTTCATTAATGAAACCTCTAATAATGTTTGGCCGTGTTTACCTATGCCCATTACAATCGAAATAACTTACTAACTATCCGCCACTGACAAGAAATCGAAAACACAGCATATAGAAGGCCGTCGAATAAACGTACAAACGTGTGGAACACGAACGGAAATGGCTCCAACCCACCCATGCCCCCTCCCGGGTTGAGTGCGTTGCCTGAGATAAAATCTTCTCAACACGGTTACTGTGTGCCGTACTTTTATGAGTGGGCCTCAACTTTCTGATAGGCACTTCATCAAAATTGACATCTGACCTACTGCGGTTGAAAGCCAGCCTTCAGGCGCTTTTGCTTTCTAATCTAGTATTTTATTGAATAATGATTTTATTTGAAGGTAATTATTGCATAGGGCCCCCAAAAACTATAGCTGGAGAAGACGAGTGTCTTTATATCGTAAACAATAAGTGTTTCTATCAGTGAATCTGCAAGAGAAGTTAGTTTGAACACTGGTTAAAAAGTGTTTATAATTACTGAAGTCGCCTGATGACGATGAGAAGTAGAAAGCCAAAAACTTTTTCCCAAAAATTTATCACTCCTAAAAATGTAACCCCAACAATTCAAATAAGGAATTCTTGTGGACAAAGTACTTATATAAATTAAACACTTAATGCAAAAGATACAATTTGTCAGTCAACATATAGTATAACAATCCTTAACAATAAGAGAAAAAAATAAGTAAATAAAATAAAAAATAATTAATTAAAATAATTAATAATTAAAAATAATAAAATAATTGAAAAGCTTGCGTTTAGGATAGCGGCTAGCCGTATTGAATTTATTCAGATGCTTTTTGATCAGACAAACTGTCTTCGCTATGAATATGGCAACAACAGTATGTAGTTAATGCAATACAAAAAGTGGTTTGCATGGATCACGCGCCTTTGCTGTCGAAATGTATCTAATTGCTCTTTTTTGCGTAATCATCATGCTTTTCATGACATTATTATTGTATACTCCCCAAAATGGGGAGCCGTATCTGAGATGGGATTCAATTACTGCATGGTATACTATTTTTGCAGCGGAGGATCCCAATTCCTGCGATATCATTTTTACAGCAAAACAGCCAGAGGTCAGTTTTTTTTTAAATTCATTGCATGCTCTAAAAATTTCAAGTTATTTTCAATGAATACCCCTAGAAACTTAGTGCTGTTTCGTAACACACCTGAAGTATAATATATTGGTTTTTGAAACGTTGAGAGCAAGGAGGTTTGAGTCACACCAACTTTTTATTTTTTGCATATCGCAGTTTATTCTTCTTTCTAGGTCAATAGTATGTTTGTCATGCCATAGAATAGTGGTGTCATCTGAAAAATTTGTAAATTTACCCGAGATATCTATTCTCATCAAATCATTTATGTATAACAAAAAAAGGGTGGGGCCAAAACGGACCCTTGTGGTACACCACAGTCTCCAATATTGATAATGAATACGAATAGCAAAAAAATCATAGAAAACGAGATATTTGCAAAAAGTGAACAGAAAAAATCGATTTTTGTGACCTTTGACCTTAGATTTCAATAGTCGCGTACACCCTACCATACGTAGGTTTTGAGACAACTTTCAGGGTGTCAAAATACAAGTTTGTGCGAGTTTATAGCTGGGTATCTCAAATTTTGAGGTGCACTCGCTAAGATTACTGGACTAATGAAGTGCTCTGCTGCCAGGGCCTGAATTTCCTTGAAAAGAATAATCCACTTCAAGGTTGACAGACACAATATGTCGCCAAACAACACAAATGTGTGACTTGGGAAGTAGGTCTCCTGTGACGCGTTGCAGGAAGACTTTCTCTTGTGACTCACTAGCTAGGAGATGCTGTTTCGATCCTCTTTAGTGATCTGTAACCATACAGGCTGGAACTTACAACTCTGGAACCATACCTATGGAATGTCTTCTGGATGTCCTCTACGACAGCCATCATGGCATACTGAAGAAACTCTAGTAGAGGTTGCTGGATGTTCAAGGTACAAGATTTTTACTTTAATGATTGTAGCAACCATTCCATATCAGGTTGTCAGCGAATTAGCTGTACCTGACAATACGTGCATAACTTTTTTGCCTCTAGTTTGGGTGAATCATCATTTGAGCGTACGTGTTTGCTGATTTGGTCAGGGGATATTGTTTTCTCTCCTGATGCAGATTCTGCTGTTCAGGCTCAAGAATTTAGTGCATGGTAGATTCATAAGATATCGTGGTGTTCAGGAGAGAATAAGTCGTTTCCTAGCTGCATCACAAAGCCTCCTAGGTTTATAGCTGTCTCAAGAGTAGAAGAACTAAGAAGCTCTTGGCTCTTGATCCGATGTTACACGGAGGTCAGTTGGGGTCACTTCATCTGTTCTGTAGGCTCAGGGCTACTTCATGATCTCCATGAAGTGTGGATAGAGAAATGGAATTTCCTCAGCAAAGCCTCCTGCAATAATTCGACGAGGCTTTCTATTAGGTTGTTCGGTATCTGTAGAGTAGGGAGGGTGAGTGAGTGAGTGAGTGAGACCACATGTGACCCCTCCCAAGGAGTTATCCATCCTGTCCTTTCCATGAAGGTGGATAGGTCACTTTATATTGGCAGGTATAGGTCAAGACTCGCCGAACACAAACTCTCTTATCCACTCGATAACTCCGGACATTCGAATAGGACATGCCTGACAGTTTCATCTTCTTGTTCATACATCCTGCTTTGAGGTGTGTCCACCAGCCCCATATTATGGAGGTGTTTCCTCTGTTGACAGTGGTCAGTCAGAAATCCTACTGATAAGTGTAGATTTTTCCTGGTCATCGCCAGATATTTCTTCAGCGCCTGCTTCCCAGCTGAACTGTATTATCTCATTGCTTATTTAATTTAATCGAAATGAAACAGTGCACTTTTAACAACGTAACACAAGTCGATTAATTCCGTCAACATAAAAGTTGCCTGCTCGGGATTCGATGAAGTCGACGAAGGTCATTTTGTCTAGTCCTGATCGGCGAAGGCGAAGAAAGTTATCGAAGTACTGGGAAGGATGGCTGTCATGTGGCTACAGGTCTGGGGAATATTGTGGGTGGGGTTTGAATCGTTTCATTTTTGGACGGTGTCCACTTTTCACCACACATAACGATCCCATTCAAAAAGGATCGTTTTAGTTGCGTAAAAGCCAAAAGGAACAGACTTTGGAACGTGACAATTTCTGTTGATTGTTCAAGTCTTGGGGCACCCATTTTTCGAGCTTTTTGGCCTTTTCAGTATGTTTAAAACCATCAAAAACCGCATGGAAGCTGACGTCCAGTTCTTCCGCCATCCCACACAATGTTTAAGATGGGTCAGTCTCCACCAGGGTTCTTAAAACCTCGTCTTGTAGGTCGACCACTTTGGTGTTCAACTTCGAAACTAAAATCTCCGGAACGAAATTTCGCAAACCAACACTACCATTGCCAAAGGCCTGGTTAATTTTTCGGATTGTTTCGGCAGCGCTTTGGTACAATTTCAATTAATAGAGAAAACTTTTCCGAAGTACATCACATAGTAATAAGCTGAAAAGAGACGAAAAAATAAAAATTGGTAAAAAATTAACAGCACCCAGTTTCTCTAAAGTTTACTATTAGTGACACTCAGTGGGCTTAGAGTCATACATCCTTTCGGGATGATACACACACCTGAAGGTAAGGTATAATTTATGAAGACTCTTACCAATGGTAACAACTCGACAGGGATATCTAACGCTTGTCGCTGCCCGGCAATCATTCTGATTTTACTTTCGATTCAAGTTATTTAAAGAACAAGGGATCCCTTCTTCATGTCTGATTTTTGTAACTTCATGTACTCTACTAGAGGATACCCTTTCAATAACATTATATACAGATCCACCTGAAAAAATGTTTGGCAAAGTCAGACTAATCTAGGTTACAAGCCAGAGGTATGAATGTTCTAGAGACATTCCTTTTGGCATACATAGAGAAGTGCTGTTCAGATATATAAAATGCCACTGCCTATGATTATGTATATTTTACTAAAGCTAAGATGAATGGTGTGGCCCATTATGGTTATTTTATACCTGACAATAACCTACAAATGTCTGGGAGTTTGATGGTCATATTTTAATTCAATTGAATGAAACAAGTAAAGACATGCTGATCAAAGGACGCCTGCTTTTATCTTGCTGAATATATTAAATAGAGGAGACAAACATGCGTTTTTGCATGTTTGTTGCAATACACACACCTGTCACGGTCAGAAGGTGGGGAGTCTACATTGGAACATTAATTATCTATTTAAATGTATATGTTATGTTATTATATCACTGGGTTGATTCATGTGTTTACCTTCCTTTTATGGTCTCCTATGCAATTTTTATTATTCAGTTCTGATTGTTTGGGTCATATGTCAGTTCAGTACTCAAAACTGGATATTTATTGTGTCCATCCATGAAAATTTACTAGAATTAGTTAGAATAAGTAAACTAACAGAAAGTATCTTCAGTTTTTTTGATTTCAACAAGTGCAGTCAGTTAAACTGTAAAAACTGCTTGGAATTACATACAGGCTGATTCACGGTGGATGGCACATTAGACGTTTCTGGTGAACCAGAC
>WOGP01001973.1:0-17724 GCA_015342065.1 Leptinotarsa undecemlineata
CTCATTTTTCGACATCTGAGAAATCTCGCCGCCCGCTAGCGACAGCGGGTAATTACCAGCCGAGGTAGTACAGTGTGTCGCTTGAAGTTACCAGTTCTCGTCGGCACACGAGATATAAAGGTTGTCCGTATTGTTTGGTATTGTCAAAGACTACAGAATCGGTAAACTTTGGTATTGTGATTGTGTTGTGTTCGTTCGGAGTTCGAAATATTTATTTTGTGAAAATGTCGACGTATTGCTCAGTGGATGGTTGTCTGAGTACGGTGGGAAGCCCAGGTATTTCGTTTTTCCGCTGCCCAAAGTACAGTGAAAGGTATGCATTCAATATATTCACCATTAATTTTTATTTTACCTATCTATACCTTTTATGGTTTTGTTGTATAAAATTATTCATAACGAAATATACCGCCGGCATTTGCCAATCCAAACTCATTTCAATCTTTTTTCAAAATGTTCAGTTTATCGATTGATATACTTGAATTTTTTTTAGGTGTCAACGTTGGAAAAATGTATTAGGCTTCATTGGGAATCATAGATATGCTAATCTTACCCCAGAGCAGAGTCACAATAGAATTAAAATTTGCAGCTTACATTTTAGAGCCGATGATATTGTGAATTCTCGTATTCATAGCTATGCTGTTCCTTCATTGCGTCTGCCTCAAGATGGTTCTCAGAAAGGTTGGTTCAGTGAAGTTTATAGATTCAAATGATGAAAAAATCTTATTCCACTTTTTAACATATGAAATTTACAATATCAATTTTGTTGTTTAAACCTTCCAGATGATGATGCCATTGCCGGTACTAGCAAGGATTTTATTTACATTGATGCTCAGGTTCAAACGGATCAATTAGGATCACGAGGTGAAATATCTTTTCGTTATATTATATACTTACCTGATCTATTTTTATATGCTTCGGAAACAAAAACGATGACAAGAAAACAATTATTGAAAGTACGTACATCTTTCTTTTAGATGAATGCAGCCAAACATCTGCTAAACTCTCTTCGGGAACTCCAAGAAAAGTGGCATTACGAAAAAAAATTGTATCACTAGAGAAAACAGTAGCTTCAACATCGAAAAGAGCACTGGACGAAACCGGAATTACTCTGGATGATGTTTTCAAGTTTCTGGATCGAAAATATCCTGAGCAATATTGTAAGCTCTTGAAAGCACAGCTTTCTTTGATAAATAAAGCACCAAAAGGGTCCAGGTATAGTGACGAATTCAAACAGTTTGCATTGACTGTTTATTTTCTTGGTCCGAAAGCGTACAAAAAATTTTCAACAATTTGTAGATTACCGTCAAAAAGTACACTTCATCGTTTCACGAAAAATTGGATTGTTGAACCAGGCTTCAACGATTTTATTTTTCGTGTTATTGAATTCAGGATTGGGCTCATGAAGGAGAAAGAAAGAGATTGTATTTTATGCCTAGACGAAATATCTTTGAAATCTCATCTTTATTATGATATTTCCAGAGACAAAATAGTAGGTTTCCAAACGAGTTTGAATGGGACCTCTACTGACATAGCAAGTAGTGCTCTAACAGTAATGGTCAGAGGTTTGGCAAGCAATTGGAAAATACCACTTGCATACTTTTTCTATAAGACATCAGCAACTTCTGATGATTTGAAAGATATTTTGTTCAAAACGGTACGAAGATGCAAAAGTATAGGCCTAAATGTCATGGG
The DNA here is from genome assembly GCA_015342065.1 of Leptinotarsa undecemlineata. NCBI lineage: Eukaryota > Metazoa > Arthropoda > Insecta > Coleoptera > Chrysomelidae > Leptinotarsa > Leptinotarsa undecemlineata. The sequence continues at coordinate 1,693 of WOGP01001973.1, forward strand.
GGTGGTTTCCGATCAGGGTTCAAATTTTCAGAAGTTGGTGAAAACTTTGAATGTTACAGACGAAAATCCCATATTTCTGATAGACGATCATAAACTTGTATATTTGTTTGATATCCCGCACTTACTGAAGTCGACACGAAACAATTTGTTTTCCTATCAGTTTTTACTTCAGGGTGGAGAAACAAGAAAACATTACATAGAAACAATGTATAATTATGATAGAACTAAACAATATAAATTGGCTCCTAAACTTAATAATGACCACATTTATCCAAATAATTTTCAAAAAATGAAAGTCAAGTTGGCTTCCCAAGTTTTGAGTCACTCTGTAGCCGTGGCTATGCACACATACATTGACTTCAATATTTTGTCCAAGGAAGCATTAGTTACTGCTGATTTCATTAAAAAAATGAATGATCTTTTTGATTTATTGAATTCGAGCAATTTTGAGAAATGTCAGGCTTTTATGGGAACGGAAAAGCAGATGAAATGTCTTCAAGAAGCCTATGTCATGTTTCAAAATCTCCAAGTAAAAAAACACGATGGCAAAAATGTCACGAAACAATTGAAATTCATTTTTGGGTGGAAGTTGACTTTGAAAGCAGTTTTTGCCTTGTGGGAGATGTTGAAAGAACGCGATTATAAATATTTGTTCACGCGTAATTTGAATCAAGATTGTTTGGAGAATTTTTTTGGACAGATCAGAAATTGTTCTGGCAACGCAAAGAATCCAACACCCATACAGTTTTGTAGAGCTTTCAAAAAAATATTTGCTTTGAAATATTTTGATTCTAGTGAAGGTGCTAATTGTATGGATGATGTTAATGACGTTTTGTTAAGTTTGACGCCAGAATTAACTGAACAATGTCGATACATCCTTGCTAGACCCGACATTCCAAACTATGCTCCTCTGAAAGTTTTCACTCGAGATTATAAGAACCTTAAAAGTCCCGAAGGAAACGCTCTTGTCTATGTCACAGGATACCTCATGAAAAAATGTCTCATGCAACATTCGTGTGACATTTGCATACATTTTAGCAAATCCTCAGAAAACCTTCTTGATCAAGATGTAATTTTCTGTAAGCTAAAGGCTTACAGTACCGACAAATCATCGTTTGGTGGATTAACCGTACCATCAAGAGATATTGTTGACCATGTAATAGAGATGGAAAACATATTCATTGAAAATTTTGATAAAATCGGCAGTGAGAAGGGAATTGGACAGTATTTGAAAACAAAATATTCGAAAATTCTTTTCTCACATCCATGTCAAAAATTCCCCTTCGATTATTATATATCTTTATATACAAGAGTTCGGATATACTTTACTTTAAAATTCATGAACCAGGACATGAAGATTGTTAGGAAACATAAATCATGCAATGTAAAATTGAATATTTTAAATCATTTATAAACATATAACATTATATAATTGTATTATTTTTGTTAATAAAACATGTTTTTCTGAACGTATGTTTATCATTTCATCAGTAAATCACTCTGATCTGTTTCTTAGATCATTTATTCATGAGTTTATCTATCATGTTTCTAGAAGTTGATCGACAAACAACTACTTTCGTATCTTTGTTTATCTGTCTGATACAACCGAGCAAGCGAAGTTTCAACTTCGGAACGTCCCCTGTAGATATCGCGAATAGGAACTGCCCTCGTATAACTGTCATGCGGCCGGCGGCTTCTGGACATCGTCTGTCGGCGATATGATTTATGGAAATCGCAAAAAATGCAATCCTGAGCCGTACCGACAAACGAATTTTTTGGAGTGAACCAACTTATAGTATTCGGTAAACTTTGCTTTTGGGGATTCAAAGGCATACATATATACACAGTATTTTATGTACTTGGAGTAAAATCATCTATGTCGAAATATTAATACAAAAATTTTTGTCTAGTGGTCCGTATGGTTGAAATCAATGTTTTCCTTAACTATGATGTTCAAAATATAACATTAAATGATGCCTATTCTGTGATTCTTACGATTATCTGGAGAATGTATAAATTTGATTATCATCAGTCAAAACTTCAAATGAAATGAGAGATTATAGATGAGGTTTTAGTCTTTTCTCCCAATCAGAGCAAAGGCTGCTTTTCAAAAGCTTGAAACACTGTTCCGAACCAGAAAACTATACAAACCGCAGCAACTTTAGATGCTTTATAAAGCTCAGATCAGACCTTCTTAGGAATATTGTTCACATGTATGAAGCTCTGCCATTAAGCATACCCTGAAGCTGCTGGATTCCATCCAGAAAAGAGCCATCTGCCTGATTGGAGACACGAACATCACTTGCAACCTTGATAATCTAGAACGTCGAAGAAAGGTTAGAGATTTATCTCTCTTTTATAGATACTTTCACGAGAGGTATTCAAGTGACTTGGCACATTTGCTTCCACCAAGAATTGTACTTATCAGAAATACATGACAGACTGTGCCTGCTCATCATTTCAAGGTTCAACTCAGTACACCTCAAACTTCACTATTTTAGAACTCTTTCATTTGGAGAACTGCTTTTATGTGGAATAAACTTTCTGAGAACATTTTTCCAAATGACTTTAATCTCCAGCTATTCAAATCAAACGTGAATCACTACTTCCACACAGATACAGCTTTTAGAGTGTCTTAAGGATTTTCCTGTACTGCTTTTGTTTTGTTCTTGAAAAAAAACCAAGTTTTCTGTTGTGAAAAAGTTGTGAAAAAGCACCTAAAAAATTGCAAAGAGAATGAGGTAGGAAACATTAACGATTGTAAACTACTGCAGTAGTAGTAGAATTTTGACACATCCTTAATGTGGGCATGTGTTCAAAATATGGACAATGCTATAGACATGGTGGAGTAGGACCTTATTCGAATAAATAGAAATATGAATGAGCAACCCCCTCTAATGTTTCTACTAGTGAATCAATCTATTCTGATAATTTTTTATATTTTGCACCTTCATAAAATGAAATACAACAATCAAATTGGAATTACTGAAATATTTTTCAATAAATTACCTGTAAACTAATGGTGATATTTGTGTATAGATCATCTCCTCTCCTTTCGAACACAGAATGTGGCTGAGTTTTAATTTTGATAATAAGATCTCCTGGGTCACCATCCAAATGTGGTTCTCCTTCAGCTCTGAATCTAGTTTCTTGCTCATCAACCATTCCTGGTTCTACCTCCATTTCTAATATCTTCTCTTCATTAACCAACTTGACATTAGGGCACTCATCACACACAGTCTGTTGCATCATTTGGATACGGCCAGGCCCCAAATTTCTAGTGATCATTTCCTGCCTACAATTGCATTTCCTGGTACCCTTGGCAGGTTTCATGACAGGTTTATTCCTCGTTATTTCAATGAAAGTACCACTATACAAATCTTCCAATGTAACGAATATGTCCATTACTAAATCAGCTCCTTTGGGGGTTTCATGTCTTTGTTCACCTCCCCCAAAGTGAAAACCGAAATCGCCAAAAAAACTAGCGAAAGGATCCATGCTACCATCCATCATTCCGTCTTTTTGAAGACAATCTTCTCCACATCTATCATACTTTTTACGTTTTTCTTCATCGGAGAGAACTTCATAAGCTGCTCCCAAGTCTTGAAATTTTTGAGATGCTTCAGGATCATTTTGATTCTTATCAGGATGTAATTCTTTAGCTAATCTCCTATACCCTTTTTTGATTTCATGTAAAGTAGCAGACTTTGAAACGCCTAATATTTTATAGAAGTCCCTTCCAGCAGAACACAAAGTGGAGAAATACACACTAAGTAATATGAATTTTATGAGATACATATTAATTTCCAATTATAGCATTTACTTTTTATCAAATTGCATTATTATCAAAACAATTTCTCAAATTCAGAAATTTAATTATTTTGTATTTAGTTACAAAAACATCTTAGAGCCACAGCACTTGCACTCAAACACTGATTATTTCAATTTATAAATTTCATTGTTTTTAAATTCGATCCGTGTCTGGTCTCCGTGGAAATTTTATCCCCAGATGGCGAATGCTGATTGGTCCGTTTCGGGGTTGAGGGAGTATTACATTTAACCTAAAAAAGTATGTATTTCTTCTTCATTTTTAAGATTTGCCAGTGGATAGTTAACCCAGTTCCGAAGTTAACCCAGTGACGAGTTATCCAAAATATAACGACGTGGTGTTTCGATCATTATGAAACTGGGATGGGTTTCTGGTACTAAATAGAAATTATTTATTGTAAACTGTTTTCAAAAGGAATATTCATTCCTCAGATACAACTTCAAACACTCCAGTTGTATAAAAATAATACAGACTGTCGCATGAAATAGGTATTAGCTATACCGGAATTAATAACAATGGTATTTGTTTTCAAAAATACTCTCGAGTTTATATATTCATGAAAGCAATAAAAACGATCACAACCCAAATCAGGCACATTTGGAAAAATATTTTCGAAACAACTACTTTTATATGATCATTGGATTATACGAAAAACTCTTTTTCCTATTCAGTTAGTACTCCAAACATTCGTTATGAAATTGAACTAAAATGAAAAAGTATTTTTGTATACTTCAATGTTCATATAAAAGTACCTACTTGTTTCGAAAGTAATTTTTCTTTCGTTCAATTCAATGTTTACATGGAAGTAGTAGTTTCGACAGGACTTTTTCTTTCAGTTTGTGTCGGAATCTGAGTTGTGAAGAGTTTATTTTGCAATTATTTCGTTTCTTCCTTCCTTTGGAGGATTCCCACATTTTTTATTTTTGTTTATAGATGAAGAAGTAAAAATTCAAAACTTTTCTTTCCCAAAAATTAAACTCTCTTTGAAATATATCTCTTCCAATTAAAACCAGATTCCTATGATTGGGATTGAATCAAATGATGAACAAATGAATGTCATTACGTACTGTCATCGATGACATCATCAGTAGACTCAACTCATTTGTGACAAAAGGTAGTAAATTTATGAATGAATTGCATTCTTGATCTTGTAATGTTATCCAAATTGGTACTGAAGAGGCAATAAGACGAGTATTTTATTCCCAAACATTATTGTCCGCCATTGAGGATGACAGTGTTCTATGTAACATAGATTTTACCTCTTTCATATACTATATTGTGTAAAAATTCTGTGACTGATGTCTGATTGAATCCCATAACGAATGTTTGGAGAACATATTGGTTTGGACAGTGTTTTTCGTATAATTCAATGTTCATACAAAAGTAGTTACTTTCAAAGTATGTTTTCTGTCGTTTAATTCCATGTTTGTTAGGTTTTTCTTCCAGTTCGTGTCTGAAAATCACTTCTTTGTATGATCTATACATCTTTGTGGAGAGTTCAGTTTGAAATTATTTACTTCCTTCCTTTCTTTGGAAGATTCCCACATTTCCTTGTTTAAAAATGGAAAGGTAGAAAGCCAAAAATTTGCATACCCAAAAATTATTCTCTCATAAAAATATATCCCTTTCAATAAATTGATAGGTGTAGCCGTTACTACGTGGTAGGAGATCATAATGAAAAGAGAAATGAAAATTTCTATGTTTTATATACCACTTTTAAAAGTGGTATAAAACATAGAAATTTTCATTTCTCTTTTCATTATATCCCTTTCAATTTAAAACGTTGATTTCACACATTATATTTCATACAGCATGAATTAATTTCAAATTGCATTTAAGAATATTTCATAGACATGAAAATATGGACTGTTCGTGACGTCATATATTTTATCTACGAATTCCACAACGTTTTGAATACTAAACATGCACATGTGACAAATAATAAATAAAATGTTCATAATGGAAATATGCAACACGTAAAAACATCTTGACGATGATCTGACGTTTCGATGTTCATTTTGAATTTAGTCAGGATTGAAGCGTGGCTCCTTTACCCTTTGAACTGAGAAATGATGATCTGACGTGTCTCCTTTTTTGTAATTGTAGGCATCTATGTCACTTTTCATTGGCTAGTCCATATCATGACGTCACTGGTTAACTTTTGTTAATTTTTCGAAGTTTTTCGCATTTTTGTCAGACATCATTATTAATATTTCAGCAATATTTTGCAGAGCAAAAATCTTTAATATTCCAATAAATCTATATTTCAGTAGTCAGATATTTAAATTATTGAAAAAATGTTCGTCAATATCAGGTGTTAAAACAATTACGCATGACCCAAATATATTAAATATTTTTTAATGATAGGTTTGTTCTGGTTCTCTGTTTACTATTACAATCCTTAATTTTATTTTTTCACTATTATAATATATAAATTAGTTTGAACTTTATGAAAGTATAATTTATTTTAAGACTTATATACAATTTATTTGTTGTATTGTGTTTTACCTGATCTGACATTGTTATATTGATCGCCTAAGCTTTGTATTCATGATATATTCATGTACAATAAAGTATATTATCTATCTATCTATCTATCTGCCCGGACTGTTCCTAACAGTCACCCAACTGAATTGACTGAACCTTTTCAGTCTACAACTGACTCACTGACTTTGGTCGATTCGAAATAGACAACAAACCTTGTTTCATCCAATGGAGTCGGAATTCGTAACGAAAATTGAATAATGAATTATGATGCATGATTTCCGCTTTACTTCATCAATTTAGAATTTCAGAAACAATTTTAAAAAATTTGTCTTTCAATGATTTTTTTTTTTGAGCGATATTATATTTGGTACCGCCCGAGCCTACTGCACCTTTAGAATAAACTGATGATTTATTAACAAATCAAATTGTAATTTCTGTAAGAACATGTGAAAAAACTGGAAAAACCTGAGTGGTGAGTGTATATCTCATTCACAATAAAATATCCCCAGGTATCAGATGACCTTGATTATGAGAAGTTTTATAAAGAGGTGGAAAATGACCTTGATAATATGAAAGTCTAGTTTCAATTTTCAATATGTAATAGAAAAATATAATTCACAATATTTTCAAGTGGAAGTAAATGATTCGATTTTGGGGTTATCTAATCTCACTACTCCATTAATAATTGAATATCATTATTATTAATAATCTGAGATTCAACAGAGTATATAATTATCAGATAATAGTATGTGCCTCAATTAAATTTCATCTCATTTGGCTTCCGTTGTAGTGTTTTAGTACATTTGTTTGTTGTAGATCATTTGTACTGGACAAATATTAATAATTTGTGATCTGAATATACTTTTTTTTATTCAAAATGGGATTTTTGAATGGAAGAGCCTTGCATTATGTTTTCAAGATTCCTGACCGGAAAGAAACTATCAGATTTTATCGAGAAGTTTTAGGCATGAAAGTTTTGAGACACGAAGAATTTTCAGAAGGTTGTGAAGCTACCTGTAATGGGTAAGATCAATATAAAATTGTATAATATTTGCAAACATTCTACTATAATGTGGACATATTCTTAGCTGAGTAATTTATTTCATATACTTCTACAGGATGAACACAATTACAGAACAGGGAGAAACGGTGGCATTTACAAATATGAACTTAGGTACCAAATATAATTTGTGAATCTATATAAAAAAAATCGAAAACAGAACTGTCAGTTAGCTAAGAAATGTCTTTTGATTTGTATAATCTGACAGTTGAATATATCTAGGACATGACTAACAAAATTAGAGATATCCCACATTGTATAAATTGGAGATTTTTTCATTATATTTGTAGGAGTGTTGAGAATAAAATGTGACACTAAAATTCAATATATGTAACAATTGAGTGTAGGAAATAATATTGTTTATGACCCTGCATAAAAAAAAGAAATGAATAATGTTTATGCCTTACTTCAAAACTACAAAAATTGTGAGTTTCAAGCAGTTCATAATAGGGTATTCCTACAGTTAGATACATGCCTTCAAGTGTACAGGACATTTTAGGAAACGCCTCTGTAGGGCTTCTAGTTGACAGTAGGGACTCCACACAACAGATGCATATTCCAGCCTAGATCGCACAAAAGTGAAATAAAGTAATTTCAATGTAGAAGCGTTTTCGAAGTCTTTTGTATTTCTGTATAAGCAGCTGTCAGAGTAGTGTCAATATGTTTATTGAAAGATAGGAGTGAATCAAAAGTAACACCAAGAACAGTGAGTGTGCTCCAGAACTCGATTGTTTATGATGTAGTTGTGTAAGGTCAAATTCGTTTTTAGTGAGTAAGACATTACATTACATTTGGATATGTTGAGAGATAGATTATTCTTCCGACAGCATGTAGCCACAGGATCTAAATTCAGGGCAAGACGTTTGCAATCATTAGGACATGTTATATTGTGACTTTAATCTGCTTTTTTGAAAATTGGGCACAATTTCGACATTTTCCATATTGACAGTATAGTTGATGTTTTCAGGCATATATTGATTAGAGTTGTTAGTGGTTCAACCAGAGCTGAGGCACAATCTTTAATAATGAATCCTGGAATATGATCAGGTCCTGCAGTAAATTTGGGCTTTAATTTTTTTAGGGTATGATAAACATCTTCAATACAAAAGTTTTTGAATACTAGGCTGGGAATATCACTACTGTTGTTCGCATGGTCACTTGACACTATATAAGAACCACTGAAGAAATCTAAAAAAGTATCAAGAATATCTGAGGACTAATCGAGTAGCTTGCCTTCATGAGACTTTTTATCTCCGATTCCATTCGTACATTTTGACTTGTTAATGAATGACCAAAACTTATTGGGGTTATGAATAATCTCGCTCTCAGTTTTCTGAGTGAATTTTTTATAAGCTATTCCAATGGCTCTTTTGATTTCTGCCCGAAGTTCGAATTTCCTTTATCAAAGTAGGCTGGATAATTATTTTTACATTTCATCGAGAATTTTAGCATGCAGCGATCAAATACAGTGTATAGTTTTTCATAAAAGTGAAGACAGGCATCATTTGCATTGCGAAACGCCTTTGGAAACGTCTAATCGAGATTGAGGATCAGCTCAAACATCAACGGAAAATAGCTTTTTTAAAATTGTATGCATCTTGGGAACATAATTCAAATGTATTCTTCGAGTTCATTTTGAAGTTCAGTTCGCATGTTATTTCCAAAGCAGGATGATGACCGTCCTCTTTTACTAATGGCTCTAGAGATTTTTCAACGAGACAGAAGTGATTGCAGAACACCAGGTCTAAAAGTCTGCGCCTCTCATTGAAAACAAAGTTATTTTGCAGTAAGCCGAAAAACTCTGACATGTTGTTCAGCAAAGTAGTATGCGGGCTACTACGATCTGTTTCTGAATATGACGCATATTCAGGTATGTTGAAGTCCCCAGCCATCAGAATTGCATGGTCATACGTGGGTCAAGCAATTTTATAGCTTCCCAGAATGTTTCAATTTCATTTATCGTTTTAGGGGGGATATAAATGCATATCAGAAAGAGGCTGTTATCGAAGAAAGATAATTTCACAACTACTGTGTCAATAAAGCCAGACACTGGAAAATGATAATTTGACAAATTAACTGGTGATGAGACAATATTTTCGTGTACAGCAATTAGCATACCGCCACCTCTACTAGCAGTGAAATTTCTGTCTGTCATATATATTTTGAAATTGTCAGGAAAAAGTTCCGAGTTATCGATGGATGAGTCAAGTCAGGTTTCCATCAACATTAAAATTTTATTCTCATTCATCGAGACTACATCAAAAACTTGTCTAGTTTTTGTTAGTAACCCTCTCGTACTTTGATAAGATATATACAACTTATCACGTTTCATAGACCTTGTTTGTGAATCAGTTTCACGTACCAGGGGTGAGGGAAAACTGGTTTCTGATGGCTACTTTAAGAGAAATAAGTTATTTTTGAATTTTGGTAAGCTCTCAATGTAAGCCGTACATTTGTCTTTCTCCCAGACCGCATGATCAACAGCAGAGGTTTTATTCATTAAATTACAACAGTTAGAACATTTCTTTTCTTGGGATTTACATTGTTTGAGGTCATGATTTTCACTGCAAATCGGGCAAGAAATAGGTTTCTTGCAGTTTCGAGATGAACAGTGAAGACAGTGAAGTTATTGTTGGCAAATCACAAAAAAATCATTTATATTTCAAAACATTAAATTTCATGATGAATGGGATAACATCTAAAGTATCATAAATATTTTGAGCTGCAGCAGTTAACCAAAAAATAATGCTAACAACAGCTTAGAATATGGATATTGGGTTCAGGATTTGGACACTTTTGTTGCTGCCAATTTTTTCATTATTTGTCAAAGACAACGTACAATCAACATGTTTTGATGAAGACCTGAAATTTTATATAGATGTTTAATCAATGAATGATTCTTTCAGTTACTTCTAGGATGTAGAAAATTAAGAAAGCTTAATTCTTCTATTTATTTTACACATAAGATCATGCTTAGACACCAGATGTTGGTCTGGTTTATATTTATAGTCCAGATAGCAAAAATGTATGTATGTAAAATATGACACATAATTGATGGAGGTGGAGAATAAGGAACAGAAAACTATCTTGTATTGAACGCTGTATTTGAAAGCTGTGAAATTTATTATTTTTTTTATATTTCCCTCCACTTCTGTGCTGTCGTCTAATGGAAATTCTGTATAAATAAAATGTAAATATAGTTATTCCTATAAATTGATGGATGTAGCCATTACTACATGGTAGGAAATCACAATGAAGAAAAAAGAATTGAAACTTTCTATATTTTTTACCACTTTTATTTGCAACTAACGTTACTCCTGTTTCGTCCTATAAGGATATTTTCAGTGTAATGTATAAGTTTGAAAATACCCTTATAGGACGAAACTGCAGTAACGTTAGTTACAAATAAAAGTGGTAACAAAACATGCAAAGTTTCAATCCTCTTTTCTTCATAGTTATTTCTAATTTTGAACTCTATGAATGAACTCTACATAATGTATTATGTGAAAGAGCATTAATATTGTAACGAATTAAAGAATTAACTGTCTTTAACAAATTTATTCTTAACAATATTTCACTATCACAACTAATTTATATTCAACACTTAGCAACTAACGCTTAATGTATCTTCACTGTTCGAATTCTTTGTTTAACCGCTCGATTCGCTTTCTGAATACAGACTCCATCTCTGGATGGAAAGCGGGGCTTATATATCAGTAACGATCGTTCTAGATTTATCTAGTGGTCTCTGTACTCGCCTAGTATTCTCCCGGCGACTCAGACTGCCTCTTTCGTGGTGATGTCATGTTTATTCGCTGGCTGAGATATCGGTCAGGGCCGGCTTCAGATTCGTTACAATATACTGTAACTCTATCCGAAACTGTAACATAACCCAGTATAGAAGTTTCGAATAATTTCAGATAGGGGCGGATTAGAATTAGAAGTGAGTGTTTTTTTCATTTATTATAATTTTGTTCTTGCATTTTTAAGTAGATAGCAATGAACAATAGGTATCTAAGTATTTTCGTGAAAAGTATGACTCACCTTTTATATGGTGAAAAATATGAGCAACTGCATAACACAAGTTCTTAGGCCAACAAACATGTCAGTGACATTGACATCTCTGGGTTGTTAATTTAGGTTGTAAAGTGATATAATAAAGCAATTTTGAAGGAGAATTATTAATTTTAAATGACTTAAGTTAGCATTTGTTGGAGTAATATTCATTACAACACCAAAGGTTCCAAACAGTGCATCACAAGTGTATAAGATACACATGAATAATGCTTTTGTAAGGCCACATAAAATACTATATAAATTGAAAGAGGTGTATTTTAGGGGAAAATTAGTTTTGGGTACTGAAGCTTCTTGCCTTTTACTTCTCCATCTTCATCCATTCATCTGAGGTCTATTTGATAAGTGGAATTTGAAATCTCTTGCATGAAATTAATCTATTGAAAACACCCTTTCCCTCACAAGAACGAAATTGCTCTCTCGAAGCACGTTTCGCTAATTAAGTTAGCATCATCAGAAGATAATTAAGACAAATGATGCGTTAACAATAGATAATTGAATTTACATGTTTTTGACAATTTTCAATGTCAAAAGAAAAATAGAAGTCATAAAATAAAAGTTAATAAATGAAAGTAATTAGTAAATAACTTGTAATTTTGGTATTGCTCCTCACCTTGTGTCGGTTGGAAGCAACATACGATACATATTTGGAATCAGATCAAGAAGATAAAGATGAGTTTGGAAATTGAAAAAAAAATTATATTCCTTTTAATAACCGACGTCATTACTCAAAGATAGGTGACCTTGTACAGCCAATTTTCATTCTAAAAGACAGTAAAACAGTATAAATTTTCCTTCGTTGCTTTATGGGATGTGATATGAGATTCAGAAAAACCCTATAATGTATATGATTTTGAAGTCGATGCATAAAAGCAAAGAAATCGATGCAAAAACGTAAAATAAATGTTCTCCATACATTTTTTCAAAATACCAAATATAAATTGCTGTTCATAAATTATAACTAGCAATTTTCTTGATTATATTACTTGATACGGTCGGTACAATTCTCTTTTATCTTAAACGTTTTATAATAGTGTTCTGATAATTTGGATAAATGTTACATATTTGATACTATTGTCATGAGCTTGAGTCGGCAGGAATTCCTTTTTACACGATTTATTTTATTTGTTTTTGATAAGCTCTCAGATAAGATATAAAGTTTTCTGAACTCCTTCAGAATGTGTAGCTAGTTGATTGAATAGACATGTTTGATATGAAGTTTTTGGCAATTCAAACGTTTATCTCTATTTTAAAATGTTTGTCTCCCATCTTCTCATTTGCTTTTTCGTTGAAAACAGATTTCCACACTATCAATAACAATCTTTTATTTAAAGTATTTTTTTGTAGGAACCAAAGAGAGACTGCATTTTGTTTTTTTGAGAAATGCAAATACAGGGTAGGGTGGTTCAAATTCGATCCTCACCATCGGGATCTCAGAAACTATAAGTAATACGAAGACGGTTTGATTGGGGGCAAAGTTGCGCATTTACCTGACTAACAATATGCCCCTGAGAAAGTTCTGAAATTTCGAGTATATCCGGAGATATCCGGAAAAAACGAGAAATTTCGAAAAATGGTTTTTATTTTTTTCTGGCTTTATTTTTCGAAAGACTCGAAAATAAATTGCACTTTCACATTGCCTCTTTTTCCCTGCTACAAAATGGTGTTTTTAGATTTGCTATCCGAGGTTTTGTCTTCCGGCCACCATCATCAAATTTATTTTTTCTTATGGGCGCTACATTGAATTCTTTCTGTTGTGAATAGAACCATATTTTACTTTTTCAATGATGTATCATAAGTTATCATTCTTTTTCGAAAAACTGGAGATACTGATTAATAATTTTCATTGAAAAGGGTCCAATGTCTAATTTACCTCATACATATCTCATTTATCAAATTTCCTGGTCCCATTCTGTCTCCGTATTTTTTCCTCAGCTTTTCAAATGAACCAAACTGGATAAGATTTTGATCCAATAACTTGAACATAGTTCGATGCGGTTGTTGTCTTTCAGAATACAAGTTTAAATACATTTCCGATGTCTTGACAATGTTTCCACCGTATTTGTAGTAAATTTGTATCATACCTCTTTTTTCTTCATTTGTGAAAGTCATTTTTTTCCAAAAACTAAATGACTTGTATATTAACAAAATGTCATTAAGTGTAACAAATTGAAACTCAAATTTAGAAACATCCGTCAAAGCCTATTATGATAAGAATTAATTTTTTCAATATATTCAATTTTTCGAAAAATAATAACTCATGATACATCATTGAAAAGGTAAAATCTGGTTCTATTCAAAACAGAAAAAATCCAATGTAGCGCCCATAAGAAAAAATAAAGTTGATGATAGTGGCCGTAAGACGAAACGTTGGATAGCAAATCTGAAACCACCAATATGTAGCATAGAAAAAGTGGCAATGTGGAATTGTAATTTATTTTAAAATCCATCGAAAAATAAACCCAGAAAAAAAAATTAAAAAACATTTTCGGAAATTTCTGTTTTTTCCGGATATCTCCGGATATACTCGGAATTTCAGAACTTTCTCAACGGCATATTGTTGGTCAGATAAATGCGCAACTTTGCCCCAATTTAACCATATTTATATCTCTCATTGTTTTCGAGATCCCAATGGCAAGGATCGAATTTGAAACACCCTGTTTAGGTATCTCATAAATCATTGTCCAAACTGAAGGAGGTGATAGAGAGTAATTTTCATTTTTATGATTTGTGCCTAAAACCTTGTTTTAGTTACAAAACCCAACGACGTTTTCAATTATTTTGTTTTATCTTTCAATTGCAGCCTGATGTTGAGAAAATCTGATAACTCAATTTCTTTTTTTACATAATATCTGTTCTTTAAAAAGTTGCAATATTTTAAATGCATTTAACTCAAGTTAACGCAGTCAACAAAGATATGCGCCTTCTGATAAAAATACTACATGTTGTGTTGGACAAAACAAGATCTCATTTTTTTGAAAGCAATGTTTTTTCAAGGTGATGTGTTCTCATCGCTAATATTGGTCAATAATTGGTTCTATCTCTATAAAAGAGATCTTGAGTAATCAGTCCAGTTGATCTTTTGTCTTTGATTTCATTGATTTTGAAACATTCTTGCTTACAAAAATATGTCTTTCCCACCCACGGGAATATGCAGAAATGTATTTTGTTTATAGCTTATACAAAATGAATTCCTTAGAAGCAGCCAGGGTATATCATGAGCTGTATTCAGAGAAAAATATCCTGACCTCTAAGTTTTTATTTGTGTGTACGCTATGCCTACCTTTAAGTTCTTATCTCTGGACAACCTCAGCGGAAGGAAGACTCCAAGCTTATAATAAACCAAATAGAAACTGAAAGAGATCACACACTCAGTATATGTCGGATCTCATTTAATAAGGGCTTACACAGGGCATAACTGTTATAGAGAACTATTTGAGGGAGTATTCTCTGTGAAATCAATCGAGTGTATATAGAAATTTAGAAAGAATAAAATATATATAATAAAATAAAAACCAGGAACGCTTATCGAGTCTTGCAATTTAGGCGATAGAAAATCGAATGATGAAGCCATAGATTTAGCCACTATCGAAACGTAGTGAAGTAACTTCTCTTGAAATTATTTAATTTTAATTTCTTTCTAATTGTTCAATTTTCAATTGTTACTTGTATCGTACCATCCTCTTGAAATGACTTATTTTCGATAATGAATTGTTTTCAAAATCTTATTTTTTGTTTTGCAGACCTTACAAAGGACGATGGAGCAAAACTATGGTGGGATATGGATCAGAAGATACTCATTTTGCAATAGAGTTAACCTACAATTATGGGATACACTCATATGATAAGGGAGACGACTTTATAAAGATAACCGTAAAGAGTAAAGAAGTTTTAGAACGAGCCAAGAAAGAAAATTGGCCTATTTTATCTGAAAACATACTAGAAGCACCTGGTGGATATGCTTTCAAGATAATTGATGAACCCCAACCCACCACCACTGGTAATTACCTACTATTGACTATATTTGTCTCATATTTTATTTTATAGAATGACTTTAACCTATTTATTTGCGATTTTTATGTTAGAACCCATGAAGGCATGTAAGATAGCAAATCCTATAAAAAAAGGCAATAAACCCGAACAATTTTATTGCAGAATTATTTGAATTCTCATTTTTCTGGTTATCTTTCAGATCCAGTTCAGAAAGTAACTTTGGCCTCATCTAATTTGGCGAAATCTATTGAATATTGGAATGGTATACTTGGATTGAACATTTTCGAAAAATCAGATAATTCTGTTACCCTTGGATTCAAAGAGAATGAAGCAAAATTGGAATTAATTGATATTGGTAAGTAAAGTGGTTGCCATGATCTTTGATAGAGGTGACGAGAGAAACTCTGGAATAATGCAAGAATAATTTCATTACATAACGAAAGTTATGCAAGGGCAATGATAGTTAGCAAGGGCGAGTGCCCTATCGGAGTCTTCTGTGATCTCAGTAAGGCATTCGACTGTGTTGATCACGAAAATCTTTACATAAAACTCCATAATATTGGCATACAAGGAAATGCACTTAACTGGC